>SNQJ01S0071039.1:77493-88055 GCA_010110895.2 Picea sitchensis
CAGAGTTGTATAAGATTATCCGAGCATCCAGTGTTTCATGAAAGGTTGAAGCACATTGAGATCAAATACTACTTTATTCGAGATAAAGTCCAGGAAGGAGAGGTAAAGCTCGAGTATATCCCCACTGATGAGCAGACAAAAAATATCCTAACAAAACCTCTATCCAGAATCAAGTTTGCATACTTCTGAAAGAAGATGGGGATTATGGAAATAACTCCCTTAGCTGAAAGGGAAGATTCTCCAGGCTAGAGAAGGTATGGAAAAATATTCTTGAAAAACATTTATTTTATGATTTAAATAACTCTCCAGTTAGGAGGGAGCACTGGAAATATTATTTATCTTTATAATTGAAAATTAGTCCAGATTGGACAGATGCTTTCCTGTTCGGAAAGTGGATTGAGACTTCTGACGGATAGTGACTTCCCATTGTAGTTAACATGGGAGGCAGACTGATTGCTGATGTATCATAAACAATGACTTCCCATTGTGGTTAACATGGGGAGTGGTCTAGGATAGTCATTCTTATTGGCAGTCACTCTGAGTAGTGGTCAAGTAGAATGGTCTGCCTCGCTGGGCAGTCATTCTTTTGAAGTTCACAACTGTGAGTAGTTTCAAAGAATGGTCTGTTTTGGAGGTTGATGCAGGATAGACATTCCTCAAGGGTTATACATTCTCTCCAGGTTACACTTTGTTTAGTGTTGGAGGAATGGCCCAGGGTGGGGAATGGTCTGGACAGTTATTCCTTGAGGGCAGACTCATTCTCTCTAGGTTACACTTTGTTTAGTGCCGGAGTAATGGCCCAGGGTGGGGAATAGTCCAGGCTCAACAATCAGGGACATTGATTCCTTAGGGCATACTCATTCTTTCCAGGTTACACTTTGTTTAGTGTTAGAGGAATGGCCCAGGGTAAGGAATGGTCCAAACAATTCTTAGGGTTAACACATTCTATCCAGGGTGTGCTTTAATTAGTGTAGGAAGAATGGCCCAGGGTGAGAAATGGTCTAGCCTTAGAAATCAGAAATAATCCTTCTTCATTGTTTGAGAAGAATGGGGTAGATATCCCATTGTTGATATTCTATACTGAGGGCAAACATTCTTTTAGATCTCACAGACATGAGTGAAATATTGGCCCAGATGATTCAGTTTTTTATCATAACATTGTTTCTATGCAGGTTGCTATCAGATGTTTGTTATGAAGAATAAATGACAGTAGATGTGCTACTTTTTGTGATTATGTTTCACAGTTTGAGTAGTTGCGTAGTATCGGAATATAAACATGTGTGTTCTATTAATTGATATTGTACCAGTTGTCATAGGAGATTATCCTATCGGATAATAATGACAGGTGCTCGTAGTGCTACCAATTGAATGGTGTATTGTGCTCAAGACCATACCTCCCTATCTAGGAGGGAGTGTTAATATTATGGTATCTTCGGGAGGTATGATCCTCTATTGTGACCTATGATGAGACTAGAATCCTTCGGAAAGAAGCAAAGAATTGAAGGAAACCCTAGACAAGTCGTCGGCTGAACAAATACATTTAAATTGAATTTATTGATACCCAAAAGGAGAAGTCGGCCCCAGTTATCCTAGCCAGTCCACTATAAATACAGGGTGCCAGTTTCATTATTTCACATCTCAGTAGTTGCAATGAGAGCTAAATCTATGCAGGCATTTGCAGGCAACAACAGTTTGGTGCACAAGTTTTTTGGGAGAGCTGGAAAGTGGTGTGCTAGCTTTTGGGTGGGATCATCTGTTCAATTTAGTTTCTATTTCTTTTGCTTGGTGCATTAGCCTCTCTTGGCTATTGATTACTACCAGGATTCTCTTCTCAGTCAAGGTCAAGGTGCTCGGAGGGTGGCTTCGTCTAGTGGTTGGGTAATGAGGGTATCATCAATGGTAAAACAAGCACAATCTTCTATATTCTAACAGGTTATGGGCCCACACCCCTTCAGTCAGCCTAAAACACTGGAAGGAAACATAGCTGCTAGATATTGAGCTCATTGAGGAACTGACACTAGGGTTACTAGCAGGAGCAGCTTCCAAAGCACTACAACTAGGGTTACTAGCAGTAGTAGTTGCAGAAACCCTAATTCTTAGATCCGACACCTTGTGATGGAGCATCTTGCTCAAGGAGAAGATATTCAGATGCACCCTAACTCATCGCAATTGTAACAGATGATCTGTCCTCGACCTCGACCCATACCTCCTCCTCTTCCTCTGAATCCATTGCGAGGGTTGAAGTTTCCTCTTCCTGGGGAATTATACTACACAGTGCTTCCTTCTTGCTGTACTTCGCCTTGAATTTTGTATATATCCCTCGACCTTTCATGCATGAGGTCATAAGCCCTACAATCCTTGTCATCATGTCCTACTGACTTACAGAACGTGAAATACATATTTGTGGGTGTCTGGACATATTTCTACAAATAGTAACATTCACCAGGTTGATATCGATTTCTACATACCTCACACCAGGGTAGGGTAACGTGCTTCAAAGGGCTCAGAGCTCCAAAGGCCAAGTATTCATGAAATAAGGGACAATGTTCCTTGTCATGGCCTTCTGATTTTCATCTGATACACCAGATGTATTCTCTTTTATCTTTTCCCTTGTCTTTCTTCATATCTTTGACCTGTAAAGATAAGCTAGTCAGTTGACTCAATATTTGACTCATACCTGAGCTAGATTCTCCCATAGGGGTTGATTCTAACTTCATGGCGATCTTTAGTGCCTCAGCCTACGAAGCAATATTTTTCTACATCAGAGGAACTCTGATGTGTGGTAAGAGAGAAGCAATGAACCATTCCTTGTTATTCTCATCTCGGATCTGAAAACTCAAATGGCCTGTCAAGGTCTTAAATCTCTGATCAAACTCCCACACAGGTTCAACTATTCTCTGCTTGATTTCTTTTAGCTTTGTAATGCAATGTGACTCTGACTTAGGTTTCTTGAATTCAACAATTAGCATAGTCTTAATGAGATTCAGCGGTTTCAGTGCAGTTCCTTGGACAAATTTTATGTACCATCTTAGTTCACGATCTCTTAGGGTAGTAGTAAACTGAGCTCGTTTAACAGCTTCGTGTGTGATATTCTTAATACTCCATACAAATTCACATAAAAACTAGTGTTGATCATGATATTTAGATCCATCTCCTCTAAAGGTGGGTAACCTCATCTCATCTTCCATAACTCTTCCTAGGTTTCCTGAATGAGTATGTGGTGGACTGCCAATGATAGTGCTCAGAGCACTCTAGTGACTCTGATTAATTTGATTGCTTAATGCTGCTGAAACAACAGGAGGAATAATAATACTTAAATCAATAGTCGGCACGGTTACTGAAGTTTCTGGCTCTTCCCGGAGAGGTTCTTTATCTTTCCCTTCCTCTACCCTAGAGGATTCTAAATGCTCTTTGTCTATCAAATCTTCCTCTTCTCCATTATAGAAACCCTCGTCCCCATAGTTCTTCTTAAACAGGTTTGCAAGAGGGACTTCTCTGAATGCTCTCCCACTACGTGTATGTCCAACCTCTATGTCATTGTCGTTGTCTGAGTTCTTGAACATTAGCCTTTCCAATCTGACCAACTATTGTATCTTCAAGATTTTCTTCTCATGCAATATCATCTTGATCCTCAACTTCAAAAAGTGTAGAAATTTTCCTCTGGGTCCCTTAAAGAAATACCTCTCAACTTGACTATATGACTCTACTTTGTCAACAATAAACTCAATGATATACCCTCCAATGGTACTATCGAACCAATGGTATACTTCTCTTGACACGACGTTATCAACTCTCTTGACCTTCTTGATTAGTGCTGACGTCCAAACCACAGGTGGTCTAGATATGATCTCAAATTGGGTGTCTGCTAACCTAGCTAGCCACTCGTATAACTCTCGATGAATTCCTCCAAAGAAAATATCGTGTATATCAGTAAAGATATATCTTCCCAACCAATCCTTTGTACTAAGATTAGGGTTCTTGTTCTGGGCTTCAGTGAAGTCCTTTTCTTGATCCTCTATCCACTTCTGAATCTCTGTCTTCAATGGAAACCATCTTGACATTCCCTCAAGAATATTCCTGTCCCGACAATAGAACCATTTGTTGGCACAGGGGAAAACGTAGGGTTTAGCTCCAAGAGTGCACCAACAATCCCTAACTACTGGCCCTTCCGGCAACACCTGTGAGGTAGATGCGGAATCACCCGAAGTAGCTATGGGGGGTTGCAGGACACAGATGTCTGCAACCAAGGGAATACAGAGTGGATCCAATACAAGAACAACACAACATCTAGATATCAATTACCATCTTAGATATACTTCACACAACTATCTATTAGATCTAACACAATATCACAATAGCATCATATAAAATGACAAAGAACCCAACATCAATCATAGATAACACAAGATATATGTGGTTCAACCTCTGTCTAGGGATACGTCCACAGAACTGTGCTTTATAATATATTAAGATGGAAGCATACAGTTCTTATCTATGCTCTTAGCCTGTAAATCTCTCTCTTTCTTTCTCTCTCTTCCCTCCCCGCGCACCCAGCTGCAGGGTTGATCTTCACACCTATATGAATATCTTACAATACAAAAGGCCCTCACACCAACACTTCTCTCTCACACGGTAATAATCACTCAATCTCACAATAGCAATGAAATCTCAACCAACCTAGCACCAACCCATCCCAGGTCCTCTTGACCTTTATTTATACATTATAATAGCTCACCGACATCCTTAGTTTGAAACCTAAGTGTCAAAACCCTAGATACCAAAACCCTAGGTGTCTAAAACCCTAGGTCAACTTGACCCACGTTTTCAGGGCTTTGCTAGCCTATCCTTCCTTCCTTCTCCTGCGGTGCTCCAAAGCATCAAATGGTGGTTTTTTCTGCTTGCTGAGTTGTCCATGATCTGTATTCCTTGCTGATCTTTCCATCCTCAATTTCCTCGTCCAACGACTTTCTTTCTCTTATTTCGCACCATCTTTTCTGCTCTTCTTCTCACTTCGACCCAGTATCAGTCACTGTATCCTCTACGCAGTTTGCATTTCGTCTTTTCTTCCTTAATCTTCGCTTACTTCCATACCCAAGGGCCAACAACTCATTTGGCATTTAAAATTTTGAGTTGAAATTATTTCTTTCTCAAACACAATCAATTAATTTGGGACTAGAAATCAATTTTAACCCTCAAGTATGCTCTTCCCCCACACCCAAGTGTGATCTCAGGAATAAAAAAAGGTGGTTGAAATGAAATTTGATCTCCCTTTAAAAATCATTAGGAGAGGACAAAGCCCCCCGAGGGACCTCTTAGTTTTGGAAATCATATTAAAGATTTCTAAGGGTCCATACATGGCCACATGTTTGCAATCTTAGGATAGTTTCTAAAATCTTTTTTAGTTTAGAAAACACTCTAGGAAAGTTTAAAAGATCAAGTAATGGGCCCATACATGCCCACATGTCTACAATCCTAGGATAATTTCAAAATATTTTCTAGTTCAGACAACATTCTAGGGAGTTTAAAGGATTTGTAAGGACCCATATGTCCAAATTGCTAGTTCTTTAGGGCTTTAAATATTTTGCAAGGTTGTACAAAAGAAACATAGTAAGGTAGTTAAGAATATTTGTAAGGACCATAGGATCTCCACATGCTGCAATATCATAGTTACCTTATTAAAATATTATGCAAACTTTTCACTTTCTTGCATACACATCCACTCATCACACACATAATTTCTATTAGAATAGTGGAGGTCGAAGCAAGATTTATTTTTAAGTACCCACAAAAGTACTTCAAAGGAATTCTGAAAGATCCGACTACTTGTTTGGAAATTATCCATACCAATTTAATTCACACAAGATTGGTCCATGACCCCAATATCTCATCCCACCACATCTAATTTTTTTTTTAAGAACGCACTAAATTTTCCTCCACAGGAGGTGCCAAAAGAAATTTTTAGTCTAGGTAGGATCTCAGGGGTAGGCATCGAAATAAGCCCCCGTTATTAGGTTCTCACATTTTGAAACAATATAAGTTGAGAATAGGGATCATTCAAATTCTCCAAGTCCAGTGTTCCTATACCATAAGGTAGGGAGATACCCATGAAGGGTCGAAGGCCAAGGTCTAGTTGTTCTGCGCATCCCTCCTCGAGTCACCCAACTCTTGTGAGGGTATCCAACCCGTGACTGATTTCTTAGGACGGAAATCTAAATGTTTCACTTTGACCGAGGTACTTAGTGGCCAAACTTAGGATATCTACCCAGGTGGCTATTGTGGGTTGCAATCGCACCTTGATCAGATTTTGTGTGGCTATTGGAAAATATCGCCATCTCTTTTGGGATATGCACTCTATACCCCTCATTATAATTGATTACTTCAACATTCACTAGTTCCTCTTCCGGTGGCTTCAGACCCCACTGTCAAGTTCTATTGGAAGGCCCAGTGCTAATTTGAGAGGAAGAACGATAGGTATTTTAGGACATAAGCATTTGTTTTTGTTTCCCCCCCACGTGAACAAAATCCACCTATCCAAATGCTTGTTTATTTTACAGTTGATTTATATATGATGTTCATTTGATTACATGAAATTGTAAGTTATACTATCTTGTGAAGGTCAAAAATATAAAAATATCTTGTTCATTTATTTCTCTCTTGTCACCATTTTCACACATCCACTTTACTTGTCGTAACCATAGAGGAACCACATAATACTTTTCATTCTAGATGCTTGCATAATCTCCCTCCTATTCTAGGAGGAGTCCCTAGTCTCGCCAACTCACCGGCTCAACCATCTCACACCCCAATGAGTACTACTTCTTTGGGATCATATTTACTTGGTTCCACTTTGCTTGGGTCAAATACCCAAGGCAATCCATCTCTTGGTTCTCCTTCACAAGGAGGAGGGGGTCAAACTTCTTCTCAAGGAAGAAGTACAAGCCCACCAAATTCCTCTCAAGGGACAAGTCCATTACCTACACACACAAAGGATGGAACTAATTCTCCACCAAATACCCCTATTCCATACTTGGAATCCCTCAACACTCCTAATTTAACCAAACTCATGAATTATCCCATTTTTCATGCCGCCACTTGGCCCAATATGCCTACTAAATTGCCTTCAGATATTCCAAAGTTTGAAGGAAAACCAGGGGAAGATAGGTCACCAACCATGTTATGACCTTCCAATTATTATGCTCTTCAAACAACATCATGGATGATTCCATCCACTTGAGGTTATTTCAAAGAACTCTCATGGGTTCATCGACCAAATGGTATGTGGACGAAAAAATAAGGGTACCAAGTGACCTTTGAATCATTGGCCAAGGAATTTTTGTCCTTTTTCCAATTACTAGTTCGTCATGACACTGGGTTAGAAATTTTCTCTGAGTTCAAACAAACCATTGTTATCCATATAGCCGACCACATTCATGAATGGTGTCAGCGATGTAGTTTTTGTAAAGGCGAAACCACTCACTCATACATGTGATTGCAAAGGATGTAGCATCCACTTTTCCTCAGTCATAAGAGGAATCCATCAACAAGGCCCAACAATTTGACCACATATATGCTCAATCATGTTACTTGTAAACAGTATTTCCTGATGCACCCAGACCCATACCATTTGGCTAGGACAAAACTAGGATGTCCCATGCTACTGACATGTTGATTAGTTCTATGACACATCTCAACCCTTATGACCACTCATCGCCCACTTATGGTGAAAATCAATATCCACAACCATATGGAGGGACATCTTATTACCCTCCCCCCACTCACCAACAGTCATATCCTATTGTTCCCTCTCAACCATTTGGGGGACCCCCACCGATACCCCAGATGAATATGGTCTCTCAATATAGTATGGGTCCACCCCCAACCCCCGCATACAACCCCAAAAGTAGTGGAATTACTTCAAATTACTATACGCCGTATGGATTATCTCCCAAAAAAAATCCATATTTCCCATTTCCTGGTCCCCCCCATCTGGTTTCTCCTCCACCAGGACAACCACATGTCGATGTTAATTTTGTTAAGCCCTCTCCCATTCAACAGGTTCATACTTTTGAACAATTGAATATGGAAAATCCATCCCATCAGATGAATAATTCCAATAAGAAAGGGGAAAATCGAAACAATAACAACCCGAGACTAGGAGGAAATAACCCCCAACAAAACTATCCCGCTGGGGGAATCCAGAATCAAGGAAACCAAAACCCCCAATTTGGCAACAATAAAAATCAACCACGACAAGGGAAGACCAATAACCTAGGAACTAACTTCCCTTCTTCCCTTTTTGGTGAGTATGGACATTAAACTCACCACTGCCCCCAAATTGTCGATTACAAATGGATGAAAGAATCCATGAACACACAACACCCTTCGACGTCGCTTGCCCCTCAACAGGTCCCACAACATTATTTGCAACCACCAACTCTGGTCATTTTGCAAAACCCTATTCCACTCCAAGGTTTGATGAATACCCAACAAGAGATAAACTCAACCCCACCATAAATGGAGCAATATCAAAACCTAGGTCCCAATCAAACCAGAAATCTAGTTGACCACAATATCCTGCATACCAATGAGGAAGAGTTTCTTCTGCAAACACACAACCATCCATACCGCCTCCTCCCTGACTCTACCCCAACCACCTTAGAAGCATATCCCTATAACACCAAACAAACACTGATGATTCCCTACTCTAACATTGAACCAAACCCCCGTATACCCCATATGCCTTTACGACGGAATGCACATAACCCTCATGCTAGGGAAGCCCATAATTACAGTCTGGTCAATGAATTAACATATTCTCCTACAACCATGTCTATGTTAGAGGTCCTCCAAACATGTCCATCACAACACAAATCCTTTCTTTCCACCTTGGGGGCATTCGACCTTGCTGATACTTGACTCATCACCTTTGATCTAGATAGCAGAGAACCATGCCTCCCTGCCCTAGTATCTTTTCAGATACTAGTTAAGAACTGGAACATCATAGTTCATCAGTGCATCATCGATGAAGGTGCATCCACATGCATCATGTCCAAAGTAGTATGGCAGAAACTTGGCTCACCTGCGCTAGTACCTTCTTCGATCACCCTGAGAGATTATGACGGTCATCCATCATCCCTTGAAAGGATATTCCAAAATTTCCCTATAGAACTTGGGGGAAAAACCATCCTGATTGACATTGAAGTTATCAACACCCAACTTGATTACAATATCTTGTTTGGACGTAGCTACATGTATGATATGAAGGTGGTAGCCTCTTCTATGTTTAATACGATGATGTTCCCCCATAATGAGAAAATCATCACCATCAAGCAACTTACACATTATGAGCCTAACCATTCTGCCAACATTGATAACATCCTCCCTCTTGTCCGCACTAGCTTAGATGCTTTTCCAGTCATCGACATTGGCCCTGGAATATTGAAGGACCCATCCTTGTTAGGGACTTAATATGGAGCACCACCTCTCCTAAACCCTCCTATTTTAGCTCAAGTGTGTGTAGTGTCTTCTAACGAAAGATATATCAGAGACAATACTTGTCTCATTGAGGCCCCTCCCCACATCGAAGTTCCACTAGTTTGAGAACCACTACCTCATGACTTCCCTGAAAAACACCACTGCACCTCTTGTCTCGGATTCCCCACCCTTTCAGGGGAAAATACCCATTTGGGAGAAAGTCCCCCAAGCCATAACCCAAATCCCATTTTTCTACCCCCCACCTGGAGTCCAAGCATTCCAGGTAGCTTCTACTCTCACTCTTCCCAACATGGTTCTTCCCATCCCTATATGGTATCTTCATCCACCCGCTATGGTTCCTCCACCATCTCTCCCTCCTCGGACATAGGGATTAACGATGCATATCCCAGTACAGGATCCTGCCACACAACCCTGACCCCCGACTGGAGCCAACACCACCACCTATGGGGGTAGACAAAGGAAGAATGAGCCCATATATTTTCTCCCCCCTCGAGCTCAACCTCCTTGTGCACTATGAGAAAGAGAAGGATACCCCACTAATAAATTTCCTACTCTTCCTGAGTTACACAATCTTATCCAACTACCCAACGCAACCCCATTACTTGCCACTCCACCAAGTACATCCACTGCTATTGTGGAGTCCTCAACCACATGCAAGAAAGGGTTACAAACCAATTTTGCCTGTGCCATATGCTCAAAATATGGCCATTACATTCATCATTTCCCATCTCTACCTCAATTCGGCCAAACATTAGTGTTGTGGGGTATTCTACCCTACAGACTAATAAGCTAGGGCTCTAAGCTTATACGCAGATCATGACCCTCAAGACTTAACTTTTGACCTTCTACCCGAATCTGAAACCCCTTTCTTCACATGCATACAAGAGAAGAATAAACCAACCTTTTTCCGGACGGCTGAAGTAGATCCTCCGTTGAGTTTCTTGTCCTTTTGCTGCTGCTCCTTCCACAAAGCTTCCTGCAATCAAAACAATACTATGCATGCATGCTACTGATCTATTATAGGGTTAGAGATAAAAACATAAATCAAATATCATAGATGAGACTCA
>SNQJ01S0071040.1:20001-30497 GCA_010110895.2 Picea sitchensis
CGATGGAAAAAGACTCATCAGAGGAGGGCCTTGATGTATCCCCCATCAATGACATGAAATAAGTAGCATATTTTGAGGGTGAATCAAAGTATGAAAATGAGTTGAAAATGACATAGGGAAGGCCAACATAGTAAGAATGGACAACTGTAGATGGCCAACTCAATGGAGGGCTCGTTTGAACTTCTCTTGAACATATGAACGACACGACAAAGGACTTGGAAGCACTTACTCAAAGATGACCCAAGATATGACCTTGTAGCAATTCGAATGAGAGACAAATGGATTTCCCAACCCGGATTCAAATGACGAATAGGGGGTGTCATGTTCAAGAGCGACGCTTATTGCCATTAATATGAATACGAAAACACATCTCTTTCCCAAAATTTCCCCCACCATTTCTGGCGAGTACCTCTTTATTTTTACACAAGCTTGAGGAGGATAACATATGTTTGTCGATGTAAGCTCATCCTTTGGACGAGTCCCTCGAAGTACATTTAACAAACCCTAGGAAGGAGTGGTTCGGTCTCATTATGGGTCTTTCGATGTTTGTTTAATGAGTCCAAGCATAGAAAACTCGGGATTTTTTCATGTTTTGAGAGTCTGAAAAACACTTAAAGAGAACTCTCCCAGTTCCTTTTTCGTAAATGAGTTCGATGAAACCGAAAAAGTGATAAACTATCGCTTGTCGAACGCTTTCTTCAAATACTTTAACGAGCATGAAAAGAACAATATCGCTCGACAATCTTTTCATTTTTATAGAGCGTGAAAAGAGCTTAAAGGATACTCCCTTACATTCGTCATTTTCGTGTTACCATGACGAGTACGAAAAGACGAAAAACAATATACTCGACTGCGTTCTCATGTATTTTTGAGCGCAAGAATGAACGAAGACTGAGTTCGAGGTTTTTCCTACAAAAACCCTAAAAAAGTAGTCGTACATGTGACAAAAAAAAGAAAAAATACTCGTACATCGTCGTTCGGACTTCGAAGTCACTATATCTGTGAAAAACCATACTCACAAGGCTATTAGGGTATTAGGTTTTTAAAGCAAAACAATAAAAATAAAAAATCAACAAGAAATAGTAAAAAGTGGATAAATATGGGTGAAAAAGCCTTTTTTACCATTTCATTGTTACCTTGCCAAAAACTTGTCCAACATACCTCATTTTCCCCCAAATTTATTTGCTCGATTGTGGGAGGTACAAGCGATC
Organism: Picea sitchensis; assembly: GCA_010110895.2. Classification (NCBI taxonomy): domain Eukaryota; kingdom Viridiplantae; phylum Streptophyta; class Pinopsida; order Pinales; family Pinaceae; genus Picea; species Picea sitchensis. Next base: position 21,213 of record SNQJ01S0071040.1, read on the forward strand.
ATTCGGAAAACGGTTTCATCCAACGAGGTAATCTCTTGATTTTCCAAGATTTTCACGGATTAAAATTGATTTTTATGGGTAATTTTAAGTATTTGAGTCCATTTTAGGGCCGATGAATGTGCTCAGGCATTATCGCAGGTGAACCGTTCGGGGCCTGTGAGAACCTAGGATTCTCCCAGGTGAGCTTCAAAGCACCTGCGAAAATCTCGCACTGTATGTAAGCTTCACCTGTGAGGGCCGAAAGATAGATTTTTATGCAAATTTTCACCCAATAAAAAATTATGCAAGACGTTAAAACAAGTTGTTGACTTCCTTCTCATGGATCCATTGCAGGTGTTGACCATCAAGATGTTGGAATGGAGGGAAAGAGAACATGAGGAGGATGATTCCATTGTTGGGAATGATCTGGGTACAGTCGCTACCCTCCGGGAATGTGGGCTCTTAAAACTTTTTAGGATCCCGAGCATGAGAGCCCAACTCATATTGTTAGAGTGCTTGGTCCACATGTGGGATGTGGATCAATAGTTATTTAATGTAGGGGTTCACACGCTGACACTAGATATCGAGGATATCTATTTTCTAATGAGGTTGTCACGACATGGATACCATGCTACTCTGACCGGAGGTAGAGGTGGCAGACTTCCTATGAGCGAGTATGTTTGTCGATATTGTGTTCCCGAGGCGGAGAGAACCAAGGGTAAGGTTGCCATTTGGGGTGTCCAAAATTTGACCTTGCGGACTATCTTTTTTACCATTGCATGCATGGCCGAGAGCGTTGCTCGACACATGGCTCTCCAGAGCTATTTCCAATATGAAATAGAGTGCACAGAGCCTTGGGTTTTCAACTGGTCAGACGTGGTTCTCTGCAGTATGAAGAGGCAACTGACAAAGTGTAAAAGGGGTGACCTGAAGAAGTTCGGGTACGGGTCACTTTTGGTGTCATTCTTCCTCGAGAGGGTCCCATTGTTGTGACTACAAGTAGATTTGGGTTTACTGGCCCCACAGTATCCGAGGATGCTGAGGTGGTGTAACCTCATGGCTCGACACGTAGTAGGGCCTATAATCAAGTATAATGATTCATTTTTTTATTGGTTGAGGCCCCAGATGTTGATGATCGATGACTACGCATATGTCAGTTTAGATTTTCGAGGAGATCTGGATTTGGTCCTGCCTGAGGATGCTCAGTGGGGTGACTTGGGTGAGAAGTACATGTTTTGTTCTTTTTTAATGTTTTTTGCAAATTTTGTTATATAAAATGTTTTTATGTTTATCCAAGGACTAATCAAAAAAATTCTTTTGATGACACAGATGTGGGGCTGTATCGACCTCCATGGACGTCTCCCATTCAGAGGCCAGGAGAAGCGGTTCCAGTGGCAAGATGGGATGTCGAGGACTACGAGGAAATGGAACACAACTTAGAGGGGTTGACTGCGGATGTCTTGGACATCACTATTGGGGAGATCCTGAGACGTTATCAGTGCCATACTATGGGTATGTCTAAGTCTCTCAGTCAACTGCTCCGTAGGGTAGCCCGAGAAGTTGTATGTTATCGTGAGCGTCATCCGTGATGCTATTTTGTGGAAGCTATGGGCTTCATATTTTGAGATTTTGATCTTTGGACATAAACTTTTTGTAAAAACTTTTGATCATTATATACATATATACGACGTCTACCATCTTATTTTGTGTTGTATAATACATGTGATGTGTGAATAGTTCATAAATGTCCCAAATTTCTGTCTAACACATAATTAGCGAAGGCATCAGTCAATGTATTTAGACATCTAGGAATGTGTTGATATTCGATATAATCAAAATAACATTCCAAGAGGTGAATTCGTAAATATACCCATAATAAAGTAGGACTTCAGATAGCATAGACATTACTTAACTGTAGTACTACTAGATGCGAATCGAGTCATATAACCAGGTGGCAGATATCAAGCGAAATAGCATCAATCAACAATTCGATGATGGTGTTATATTCTGTGATATTATTGGTCACACGACCGAGGCACACACCTCATACACTGATAAGTTTGTTTGTAGGTGCGTAAATTGCTCATGCAGCAGAAGCAAGGTTTTGAGTACTACGACTAGCACCATCGATGAAGCCAATGTGGGGTAGAGAAGACTTCGACATATGGAAACCAAGCACAATGCAAGATAAGCGGTCGAGGGCAGAGACCAAATAACGAAAAAGCATACTAAAGTAACACAAAAAAAGTATGATACAATAAAATACAAGCACTCATGCACAGGTGATCTTAAGCATAGTACTTCTTTAAGTACAACCCATTTCTGGTTTCACTCAAATGGATACCGTCGTAGTCCACCAACTCGTAAGCTCCTTTCTCCAACACTCATCTGACGATATAAGGACCTCACCACATAGCTTCAAATTTTCTGGCTCCTAGCATATCCTGATCTTGTTTGTAAAGGAGAACCAGATCACCTTCGGAGAAAATGTGTGGCTTGACATGTTTGTCATATTGGGCTTTGACGCGTTTCTTCTGGGATTCTATAACTAGGGTGGCATTGCGACGGGTTTCTTCTAGTTGCATGAGATACAACAGACGCTCTTCTTCGGCAGAAGTGTTTGGGAGAAGTTTGACGGATAGTTTTAGAGAAGGTATCTCACATTCAATCGACAAGATGGCTTCTAGACCATAAACTAACTGGAAAGGTGTAAACCTAGTAGTAGACTTAATGGATGTCTGGTAAGCCCACAATGCTGAAAAAAACATCGTGTTCCAACTCATTTTGTGAATCCCTATCATTCGTTGAAGCATGGTAATGAGAACTTTGTTTATTGCTTCAAATTGGTCGTTGGCTTGTGGGTAATAGGGTGTTGAGTTTTCATGGCAAAGACCCAACTTTTCAGTGAGTTCAGACATCATGAAGTTTCTAAAGTGGCTACTTTGATCAGTAATGATAGCTTGAGGAACACCAAACCAAGCAATGATGTGATTGAATATGAATAATGTTGCAGTATTTTCGGTATTGTTGAATGTTGGCATCACCTCGGCCCATGTCGTAAAATAATCTACGGCTACAATAGTGTATCCATGCCCCCCGACCGAGTGAGGGTGACATGTCATGAAATCGATACCCCATTTCGCAAAAGGACCAACAGAGACCACAGGGTGTGATCGTATTTTGTTGTTATAGGTTTGGCAAGCGTGGCATTTTTGGACAACAATTATACAATTGTTGAATAAAGAAGGCCAAAAATACCCCGCTCATAAGATATTCTAGGTAGTAGCATACCCAGACATGTGACCACCACATGCTCCAGAATGGCAGTCATTCAGGGCTTTCTCGGCTTCGTCAAATGTGAGGCAGTGTCGAAAAATGGAGTCAATCCCACGATGATAAAGAGTATCATCGAGGATAATATACTGACGGGCTTGGTAGCGTATTCGATGGCGGTCAATGCTAGAAAAATTGGGCTAGAAAGTCTGAGTCTGTATATATATGATGATATCCCCATACCAAAGGTCATCGAAATTGATCAGAAAAAGGGATTCATCGGGTAAGGAATCCTCTGCTACATTTTCTGTCTCAGAACAGGGAAGGTCGCATATCAACTCGGAAAACACCAAGAATTTCTTGGACTTAGCGCGTTTGAATTCTAAGTCAAACTCTTGGAGTATTACAATCCATTTGGAGTATTTTCCCCCTAGCAATTGGCGTGTAAGAATGTGCTACATAAGGTTGTCGTCGGAAATCACAGTAGTCTTGCGTAAAAGGATATAGTGCCATAAACGTTGAACAACTTGGACGGTGGCGAAGACCGGTTTTTCAACATGTAAATACTTGGTTTCGGTAGTCGTGAGACTCCAACTCAAATAATAAATGACATGAGAATCATGAGAATCATCCTCCTGAACGAGAACCATAACGATGGTATAGTTTGAGGCTGCGAGATAAAGGAAATAATCCCGACTCTAATCAGGTGGGAAGAGAAGTGGGGTACGAGTTAAAGACAGTTTCAAAGCTTCGAAATATTTGTTAGCAGTGGTATCCCATACAAACTCAAAACCTTTCTTGAGAAATCGAGTAAATCCAAGAGTTAGCTCAGCATAGTTTGGGAGGAAACGACGGAGAAAGTTTGCCTTCCCTTGCAAACTTTGTAGCTAGAAAAGTGAGGAAGGAGGAGGAAGATTGAGAATCGCTTCAACCTTCAAAGGATCTACCCTGATCCCTTGACGTGAAACAATAAATCCCAGAAGTCGGCCAGATTCTACGCAAAAAACACATTTGTGCGGGTTTAAGCATGTACGGTAGAACCAACATTGGAGGAAAATGGCTCGGAGGTGTGTGGGATGATCGACACAGTGCATGGAATGAGACGGTAGGTCATCGAGATATGGTTGGACAATGTGCTTTATATCATGAAAGGGATAAGACATAGCATGTTGAAAAGTCACGCTGACATTCTTTAAACCAAAGGGTAGTTTCTGGTAGGCAAAAGTTCCCCAAGGACAAATAAAAGAGGTCTTGTGTTGGTCGGCGGGTACGATATTGATTTGATTATATCCAAAGAAACCATCCATCAAAGAGAAGATTTCACTCTTGGTGAAATCGTCGACGATCTGGTCAATGAAGGGGGTGGGAAAGTTGTCTTTAGGACAAGCTTTGTTAATATCCTTATAATCGATGCACATGCGGATCATACCTTGTTTTTTGTTAACCAGAACAAGATTGGAAACCCAGTCAGTTAGAGCCATAGGGTAAATAAAGCCATCTTTAAGAAGTTTCTCAACTTCAAGCTTGATAGTAGCTGCTTTACGTGGGTGGATCGAATGAAGTCGTTGCTGGATGGGTTTAGCGCTCGAGTATGTCTTAATCTCATGAACAAAAATGTTAGGGTCAATACCTGGCATTTATTCATAGCTCCAGGTGAAGACGTCATGAAATTCTTGAAAAAGATATTTATAGGTGACAATTTCGTCATTGGAACACGACGCTCCAATGTGCACATTTTCGACAACTCCAGGTTTAATGGATATGTCAAGGGGGACGGTGGGTGAGATATTACTTAAGTTTCCTTCGTAGAATAGATCGTGTGTAGACTCAGGAACGGTAGAAATGACCACAACGGTCGACAGAGTCGAGATCCGTTGGTAACTCTCAATGGTGTGTTGTTCCAGGAAGAGAATGGAACGATGATGTCCATCGTTCCAAGGAGTATCTTCAATGGACATAGCATACATAATCATCTCGTTGGTAGGAAAAATGACGCAGAATGGATCTGGAGATAACTCACCAAGAGAGGAGGTAGAAGGGGTGGCCGATTGAATGGCTTGATAAGCAGACTTGATCGGGCTCAAAGGAATTTGGTCACCATAATGAAGATGATCACCAGGGTTGGGTACTATCCACGGGTCATAAGACACAGGGGTTTCGCAAACAGAGGTGGAGATCATGTTGATTGAGGCGACAAACGGATGTGGAACATCGGGTGGTGGAATGGGGAAAGTACCCATCAAAGAGGAATCTTTAAGAAGACACACGCCGATGTTCTCATATCCAGAGGGGAGTTTGCAATGAAAGGGACGTTGTTGGTACGTGTATCAAAGTTGAAGAAGGCCAATTGGTCCACCGTAATGAATTTTCCTTGATGAGGGAAACGTACAACACATAAAAGAGTGTACACAACTGCGTGCATGGAGTCGATCCAGCTATGGCCAAGTAAAAGGTTGTAATCGAGAGGAGCGTCAAAGACTTCAACTTCAACATTGACCATTTTTCCTTCTAACGTAATAGGCAATGAAGGGAGGACATCGTAAGGCTTAAATCCAGAGCCATTAAAGTATTTGAGCATGTTGTGGGATTCGGTTAAAGGAGGAGAGTCGATGGCTTTCCAGCAGGTAATAGACATGACACACGTCGAGGCACCTTCATCAATAACTATTCTACAAATTTTCTTGTCGGAGACAATAACTTGTATTTGGAATGCGAGTTGGGGGGGTAACCTTGGAATGTGATCTTCCAAGTAAAAAATTATTAAATTTGTATCGGTAGGGTCGATTCCACCAATAGATTTCAACAGTACCTTCCATTGTATAGGACAACTCTGAAGGACTTCGAGGGCTGACATCGCGGACGGTGCTTGGGCTAGATCTTCAACAATACAGTAGTTCTGGGCAGGACGTGCATGAGGATTGAAAGCAGATTTTTGGACAACACCCTTTGGGGGAGGGCGAAGAACTGTATCTAGGCTCGTTCGTTCAAGATGAAGAGGACTGTTGGTAGTTGGAGTCGTGGGAGATGGTTGGACTAACGAAGTAGGTATTTCATCAACCTTCTCTTTGGAGGAAGAATAATATTTGGCTCAAGTGGTGAATGTGATGTCATTCTTCTTTGAATCACATGTACACATTAAGACATAGGATGTAGTGGAGGGGGAAGGTTGGTCATGAATGACCAATTGGGCCTATTGTTGAGAAGGGAAGGGTTGTGACAACATGACTGGAGTAGGCGGTTTCGGGGTCCCTTGAAGGAACTTAGTAACCTTGGCTCGTCTTGGACAATCCTTAGTGTAGTGGTCATCATCACAGATAAGACAAGGGTATCGGGGTTTGCGCTTATCCTTATCGTCAACAGGTTGTGTTTTGGTCTTCTTAGATTGTGGATTATTTTTATCCTCCTTGTTCTTACCCTTCCCTTTTTTGGATTTATTTTTTCCGGTGGGGGTAGATTGAACAGAGTTCACCTCAGAAGTTTTCTCGGTGGGAGGGGTAGGAGACTGAGCATTTTGAACATTAGAAGCAACAGATTTAGGGTTGTTGCTAGAGGCTTGGATGAAATGGGGTTGGGCATGGAAAGTGCCAATCACACCGTCAGCTGCATGAGAAGCAACAGGATTAGTTGAAGTAGCAGAAGTAGAAGGACGAGGTGCGTCGGGGAGTAAGTCATAAAGAGTACCCATTTGTGAGTAAACGAGGTCGAGGTATTGAGCACGACTGATTTCCTATTATTCTATGAAAACTCCACCCATGACGATGTCACGAGCAATGTCATTCACAAATGATTTTGTGAACCACTCTGCCAGCAACCGATCGAGAAGTTCGAGTTTGATGAGACATCATCTCTGTCGCCACTCATGAATGTAATCAGAGATATGAGTGGATTTGGTTTGTTTGAAAGAACTCAAAATTTTGGTTCCCATTTGTAGCGGATTGATAACTGGTAGTGGGTGAGGAATGCCATAGTGAGGGTGTTTAAGTCGGTGAAGAAGCCTCATGGTAATTCTGTATACCACTTCACGACGGAACCTATGAGAGTTCACTGAAAAAGGCATAAATGAATAGAGTCATCCATCAAAGAGTTGGATGAACACCAAAGGTGAAAAATCATTACATGATTGTTCGGGTCCTCTCCTGGTTTACCATTGAATTTAGGGATGTCGGATGGTAGTTTGGCCGGTATCGCGGGCCATTAAGGAGAGTGACGGATCGGATCATTTAAAATTCTTGACAGATCAGGGAGATCCAGGGTGGCTAAGGGTAACTGTCTATTCACGTGTGGGTACTGGTGACTTTGGGGAGGGAGCCCTGTAGGTATACCAGTGGGACCATAAGTAGTTTGCATATAATGCTAAGATCCAGGCAGATTCAGTTGTTGGTGTGGAGGCAAGTAATTTATAGGGTTGTATTGGTTGGGGTTGTTCCCTTGAACAGGGGCGTGGGGTTGAGCATTCGAGCCCCAAATAGGATTGGATGTACCTGGATATGGTTGGCCTATACTATGGGGTATGAAGGAGCTAGCTTGAGGTTGTTTCCCCCCAGTCGAGTGAGGATTATTTTGGATAAGATAGTTCCAATACCAGGCCAAGGATGGAGGTATGTTTTGTCCATAGGGTGGGGTAGGTGGGGGTTTCCCTCCAATCGGGGGTTGCATCCCAATTGGGATTTGTGCTGCAAAAAGGGATTGGGTTTGGCCTCCTTGGTGAAATTCTCCACCAACAGGAATCTGGTAATTAGGTGTGAAAGATAGGATGGTGCCACTAGGGTCGGTGCCTCCAATAGAGGATGGAAGAGGTCCTCTGAAAGGGGGTCAAGGAAGTGTCTGAATGAAACCAGGAACGAGATTGTGCCCAGAAAGAGTGGAAATGCTAGGAGTCCCAGATGGGATTTGTGTAGGAGCGGGAATAGAAACATTCAACGCATGATATCTGAGGGTAAGTGTTGGGGTGAATCTAGGCAAAAACGGCATGCCAATGGGAGCTTGGCTAGCCACCGTAATCCCAATGTGAGGATGCGTAGTATCTGGGACCATTGTGTAATGGACCGTTTGTAGGGGGATAGTCAAGATGTGGTCGGTTGGTGGAGCATATGAACTAGGAAAATAATAGGCAGTAGTAAAAGGTATTGCATCTGGATCAGATGTTTCGGGCAGCTCAGGTGTGACAATGATATCAACGCCTGGTCCTGAGCCAAAGAGATCCCATCTAAAAATGCCAGTAGTCCAAAAAGGATCTTGACCCTCAGGTCCTGTGAAAGGTCCGGTTGGTAATCCAGAAGACTCAACCACTATTTCTCCAGAAGAATTCACTCGAATAATACGTCTCATAGAGTTGGGATGAAGTTGAAAGTCCTCTCGAGAATTGGTAATTCACAACTATTCTAAAGAGTTAGTTCTTTCCACTTGTGGAGTGGCAACGTCTTGGACTTCACTCTGTTGAGGAGAGACCTCCGGTGAGTTGGTAGGCAAGGGTTGAGAACCTTCCATATCTTCTAGGGGTAGGTCTTGCATTCTACGTGAACAGCGTGGAGGGTCAATTGTGATCGAGTTAAAATCTTACGAAAGAAATTCTATGGCCAGCTTGGGTAAACAAATAACATGCGCTAGTAAAATCTAGGAATCAAAACCAGGCAAAGAAGACCTTCCAATTCCGAAGTCACAAGTTAGTGATGAAATCCAACATCGCGACGACGAAACAAGAAGGGGTTGGGCGAGGGTGGAAAAGTTACATTGATGATCTGCTTAACGGACTTACACCCTGGTGCAAGCTCCTACACATAATCGTGGGTATACCCTCCAAGGAGCCCGAGTGAGTTTGGCCAACGTTGATTCTAGGTACTGTGAAGACTTACCCCTTCACAGTCACCTTGTGTAAGACCCTAAGAAGATAGGCTACTAAGGTTACCACAAACAACAATGATTCCTGGGGAAACAGTCGACAGTCCGATCCACACGCAAGGGTAGGGTATCTAGCCCAAAATCAACTTGAGAGGCTTCCACTCATCATTGTGGGTATACCTTCAAGTGACCCCC
>SNQJ01S0071040.1:33054-58294 GCA_010110895.2 Picea sitchensis
CTACTTTCATTTAATATAATACAGCGGCATGTCCCTTTCCCATAAAATCACTCTTATTTTATTGCATAACTCCTTGATCATATGCATAGGTTGACATTGAATATACTTTGTTTTCTTCACGTTGGTTGGTTTGTGTTGTCTTGGACCTGATTTCATAAGAGAACCGGAGCGAAGTAGGAACAACAAAGACCTAAGGAAGCGATATAAAGGTATGTCACTCATTCCTTCTTAGTAGTAGATTCAATGAATGCAACTTAGAGAAAGAGTCATGTCCTATCTTGTTTTGTTCTAGATCTAGGTGGATCTAGGAAGATCAGTTAGTGTCCGCACCTACCGATTTATCCAATAACAGTTGGGTGCATGCCTAAAGTGGAGAAAAGGTCTATTTTAGGAAGATAAGGCCAATTTTGGAGAAGAGCAACTCGCAAGAAAAGAAACACATTCGAGGTAAAATTTGCATGTAAAGGAGGAAAGCATGCAAGGCACGTATGCAATAAAACCTAACCACATTAGGGTTAGGGTTTTTGTAAGAGATTGTAATGGATGATAAGTTAAAATTTAGTATAAATAAGTACCTAGGAGGTCTAGGTCGGGGGTGGGTTCGTAATTTTTGTTCTATCGGTTAAGGAAACTACTGTAAGACCTGATACCAATTTTGTAATTTGTTGAGCTTTAACGGAGTCAAGTAGCTAGACCTTGAGGGTTATATTGCAGGTTGAGGAGGCTGGTGCGATCTAGTCATCCTCACCAAGGTTGTGGAACTTGTTTTTTGATTCTATTATCATAATTGTAGTGCACGCAACACCATATGTTACAAAAATCTGAATAAAAGAACATAAGAAGCCAGATCTTTGTGGACATATCCCAGGAGGGGGTGAACCACGATAACACGTGTGCCATGTGTTGTGATTGATTGCATGTTTACCTTCTATAAGTAGTTATACTAAGAATGGATGAATGGATAATTCTGTGAGATCTGTTATTTGTTGGATCTGTTATAATGCATGCATAGACTTAACATATGAATGAATACTAATAATAAATGAAGAAAACAACCAAATCAAGGCCTAAGAAGATGAATTGAAATCCCAGATCCCCACTCTTTCCTAGACTACAAGCATCTTAGCATTGCAGTCACCCATAGAACTATCTCGGGTGAGATTGTGTAGTACACTCTATGTGTTGTGTTTCCTTCTGGTTTACCAAGAGGGCCGATAGTTTTAGAGGGTTTTGTTGGAAACCTGTTAGATTTGAACTTAGGTCAACCAAGAAGTAGATATAAAGAGTGATAACCAACAAATGGTTTTGTTGCCAGCTGGAACTGCATGGGATTGACTGAGTGGGATCCATGAAAGAATCATGAAGAGAATGAAGGTATAAAAAGGGGATGTTCAGACCGTGGAATCCAACAAAGGCAGAGATTGAAAGCTGGTTGAAAACAAAGGAGATTGAGTTTGCGTAAAAGAACAACATAAACACTAAAATAACATCGTGCAAATATCTTGACAAGTACATGTTTAGCGACCTTCATGAGGTGTTTTTCTACGATTTCCCGTATGTGTTGTAGGAGTGGCTATTGAGGTTGAAAGAAAACCATCCTACAAATAAAATTATATGGATTGAGTGGAATCATGTGGAGATCGCGCAACTATAACAAGTTAACAAAAAATTCACACGTGCAATAGATTTCTGGTTAGACAATATTGTTGTAGGGTTTATCACATAATTTGCAGTGGATACCGCAAAGTCTTACAACGTAGTGGAGTAGGATTTCTTGAGAGGACCTCGAGGTAGGTATATTAGATTGTTGTACACTTCAACCAATATCTTAGTATATAACGAAGGTGTGATCACTTTGGAAGTAGACAACTAAACTTCCCTACGTGCATGGGGGAAGGGGGGAAGCACTAACAAGAGGTGGAGAAATGGAGGAAGAGATGGATAACGAAAACATGGAGGATTCCATGAACCCAATCATGATGGAGGAAGATCAGATCAAGTAGATCATGTAAACAACTGAAAAAATGCATAGTGGAGTACCCTACCAATATAATATGAATAATAAGAAGAGAGCCATAACAAATAGAGAGGGATTGGAAAGTGATGAAGAAGAGGTAGAGGATCTTCGGGTTGTGGAGAATATTGAGGAAATCCTTCACACAACATATGAAAGGAAGATGAGAGGTCAAAGGGAAGGAACATAAGGAAAAAATCCTATCCATGTCAGTGTCAATGTGGAACCCATAACCCCATGTGTGACTAATACACCAGAAATAACACCACCATTTAGACAACTGAATTTTAGTGGAAGAAAGACAACAAGAAGTGAATCCATTCAAGGAGTGGCAACTAGAGGAGACAGTTCAAGAAGTAGTATTCAAGTATCTACACCATGCAAAAGTAGTATTTTATCACAGTTCCAGATGGTAGGACATGATCCCACCATTAGGTTACCATAATTTCGGGGAGAGACATTAGAGGATCCTGAAAAGAACATATTCATCTGTGAGAAGATCTAGGAAGCATAACATATTATAGATGAGGATACAAAACTTGTGCAGTTAGCTATCAGGCTAAGAGACCGCACATTGGATTGGTATATGAGTCTAGTTGTAAACAATCCACCAGGAACAACACAGACTATCACATATGTCAAGAAGTTGTTGATAAATGAATTTCATAAGCCTACTTCAGAAGATCAGTACATGAATGAGATGATTGAAATCAGAAAGAAACCAGGTGAGTCTGTTTGGGAAATTGATCAGAGGTTCAAACAGTTGAAAGATAAGTTGAAATATGTCATGACTGACATGCAACATAGACATCTCTTTGTGAATTCACTACTACCACACCTGAAATACCCCTTAAGGTAGCAAAATTTTGAAACTCAGGTAGAGGCTTTGCAGGCATCCTTACAACTAGAAGAGAACCAATATCATAAGATAGATCCATCAATAAAAGAGATGAAGGAGGATCTGAAGAACCTCACATTTCAACTGAACCGGAATAAGGGAAAAGAGAAAAGAGAAGTTGTTTGGTGTACCACATGTAGAAAAAAGGACACCATAAGAATGAGTACATGGAAACATGGCTACCAAACCCCTTGCCAATAGGAGGACCATGGTGCAAGATCTTTAAAACACACGAGCATGATACATATCATTTTCTAATGATGCAGAAGTACTAGACAATACCCATGAATTCATACTACAATTTTTGCAAATCAGTGGGTCATGATGAAAAATATTGTAGGAAAATGGAATTGATGAGGAAGAGAACTTCAGAAACCTATAGGGTACATAAAGTAATGATGACATAGAAAGTTTCACCACAGTTCAACCAGGAACCACCTACATATAATAATGTGCAACAGTAGTATAACACTGCGCAAACTCAATATAACAATGCACAACCAAAGTATAACCCCACACGATATAATCAGGTACCTCAGTACAATGTACCACAAGGAGATAGAGGTGGATATAGAGGTGTAGGGCAAGGTAGAGGAGGATTTGGAAGAGTGAGAGGTCTAATAGTATGTCACAACTGCCAACAACTAGGACATTATGTAAGGGAATGTCGACTTACACCTGCAACATGCATGTACTGTCGCACAAGAGACCATGATACAAAGGAATTCCCAACACTTTTGGGGAATATTTAAGAAAAAAGGAACCAGAACAATCAAAATGTTTAGTGGATTTCTACAAAATCTAGAGATGATGGGAGCTGACACAGTAAGACAAGAGCCAGCGCAACACCAATGGGTGAAGAAGATTACTAAATCACATAAACAATTTGATGAGGGGAAAGAGAAAGAAACATTCAAGGAGGCTAAACAGGAGTTCCTCAAAAAAGATGTTGCTCCTACATCAGCTGTGAAACATACTCAGAATGTACCAATGTATGAGATGCTATTATCAATGGATCACACCAGTGAATTGTACCACCTATAGCGCAAGTAAGTACCATAAATAATTTTTCTGCAATCCTATGTTAAAATACTGAATGATCCATCATCTGTTAAATTTTGCAAAATATGTTAGAAGGATGTAACACAGAGGAAGAGAAGAAGTTAGAATAGAAAACAGTTAATCACCTCCATACGAGAAGGAGGACAAGTAGAGAATTCAGACTGAATTCCAGCATTGTAGATTTCAATATGGGAGACATTATATTGGACTTACGCTCTGAGGTCAATGTCTTACCTAAGAAGACATGGAAATGTATGGGAGAGCCCACATTAGGATACTCACCTCTCCAATTGAATCTAGAAAACCAACACAAATTTCTACCAATTGGAAGGCTTAAGGGTGTGATGGTAGATCTGGATGGAGTGCACACTAAGGTAGACTTTGAAGTGATAGAAATAGTGGATGGCACAACACCTTATCCAACATTGCTTGGACTGGATTGAGCATTTGATAACCAGGAATTAATTAACTTGAAAACAAGGAAGATGGCATTCGAATCAAGAGAATACAGAGTCATTGCATCATTAGACCCTTCAGAAGGAGAAAGGTTTATAGAACCAACCCGTCTGGATTTAGAAGAGATAAACTAGTTGTATAGAATCAATCATTGGGCGCAGAGAAGATTACATGAACCCAAATGAAGATGGGTTACTCAGTTGTAGGAGCATCACATCATGTGATTATGACTCAGATACAGGTTTGGATAATTGGTAGTAGAGATTACATGAAGTCTCCACAAGAAGGTGCGCAAGAATAGACCGTGCAGTAAGATGGGTGGGTACCGAGATAAGAGAACCTACTAGTTTTCATGGCATAAATGAATTAGAGGAATTCCTAACAAGATATGAGGATGAAGTGTTATATAATCAGAGGCTCTTATCCATGTACATTTCACTCAAGGAAATACCTGCAAGATGGTGGGGTGCACACAAAGAAACAATTAAGGACTGGTACCAATGTAAGCGACTACTGCGCATCAGATTCGGTGCAAAACATGACATCAATAAAATGCATATATATGATGGACAGGGGACACCAACATAACATTTGGAGAAATGCATAACACTATGGAGGATAACACCACTATAGGAATGGCCTCATCACTTCATGCATACACTGGAAGGAATTTCATAAAACTGGTATGTAGACTAAGAACTGCGCAGAGGCACTGTAGAATGGACAACATTAGAACATAATTTTATAGTAACTTTCTCATTTGAACATGAGAACCCCAACATGGATTCAACGCTCAAAGAGATAAGAGGGGTGATATTTATTGGTGAACCATAGGTTGAACTCATGATAGAGCATGGACAAGAGAACATGAAAATAGTCAAAGAACTACTATCATGCTGTCATGTGGAAGAAGAGGCATCAGAGGAATATGACCCATGAAACATTCATATTACAGAAGTTGAAGGTGAAAGAGAGGTGGAAGGTCCGTTTTTGGAATAATAAGTATTTTTTGCACCTAACAAGGTAAATAAAGTCAACATTGGGACAACAGAGAAACCCAAAATGGCTTGCATTGGAGACTACTGGGATGAACAAACAGTAGAAAGTATAACAGAGTTACTGTGCGAGTATAGTGACCTATTCCCAACAACCTTTACACATATGAAAGGAATAGAAAGAGAGCTAGGAGAGATGAAGATACCTCTTAAACCTGATGCTAGATCTGTCAGACAGAGACCGTATAGACTAAATCCAATATATAAGCAAAAAGTGAAAGCATAAATTGACAGAATGTTGGAAGCTGGTATCATAGAACCAGTGGAGGAATCTGAATGGATAAGCCCTATGGTAGTTCAAGATAAGAAACAAGGGAGGATAAGGATTTGTATAGATCTGAGGAAACTGAATGATGCTTTCCTACATGACCCTTTCTCTACACCTTTTACAGATGAAGTTATAGAGAATGTGGGAGGCCAGAAAGCATATTCCTTTACAGATGGATTTTCAGGTTATCACAAGATCAAGATAGCCCCAGAAGACTGGTACAAGACTACTTTTGCTAGAGAATGTGGATCCTACCAGTACACAGTCATGCCTTTTGGGCTGAAGAATGCACCAACCATATTTTCAAGACTAGTTATAGCTGCCTTTAAAGAATTACCATATTTTCAAGACTAGTTATAGCTGCCTTTAAAGAATGTATACATCAGTTATTAGAAGTATATCTGGATGATTGGACTATATATAGTCTATTGAAAGATCATGTGGAAGTATTAAGTCTCATGTTGGAAAGATGCAGGCAGTGTCAGATATCCTTGAATATCAAGAAGTGCATCTTTGGGACACCTTTTGGAATACTATTGGGCCATATAATATGTAAACACGGATTTCTAGTAGATCCTTCCAAGATTGCAGTTATTTTCAATTTACCACCACCAAAATTAGTGGTATAAAAGGGTATGCGTAGATCACTACACCACTATAAAAAATGCTAAAGAAGGACACTAAATTTCAGTGGAATGAGGACTATCAACAAGGTTTGGACACCCTAAAATTAAAGATGGTCACAACACCTATTCTAGTATTCCCAGACTGGGAAAATAATTTTCATGTGCATGTAGATGCATTAGCTATAACACTTGTAGCAATTCTGGCGCAACCAGGAGTAGGAGATTCAGACCACCCTATATCATTTGCAAACAAAAACTGTCAGAATCAGAGCACAACTATAATACTACATAAAGAGAAGGCCTAGCTATGGTCTACGCACTATAGAAGTTCAAACATTACTTATTGGGAAAACACTTTAATATGTTCATAGATCATTCAACCCTCAAATACCTAGTCAACAAGCTAGTGTTGGGGGGGAGAATCTGTAGATGGATGTTGTTATTTCAAGAATTTTATTTTGAAGTGATAGTCAAACCAAGGAAGCTGAATGCAGGACCTGATCATCTGTCAAGGGTCACTAATGGAGAGGAACCTACCAAATTGGAAGACAACTTCCCTAATGCACATTTATTTTCAGTTCAAATAGTTGATGAATATTTTGTTGATATTATTGAATACTTGAGTACAGGGATTTCACCACAAGAGTTTAACACTATGCAGAAGAAAAATATGGTAGTCAGAGCTGCAGAATATCAACTATTGCGGGACACTTATATAAAATGGGTGCAGAAAACATTTTGAGAAGATGTGTACTAAAACATTATAAGCCTAGGATTTTGGTAGAAGCTCATGAGGGAATATCTGGAGGAAATTATGAAGGAAAAGCTACCATGCAGAAGGTATTGCGCGTAGGAATTTGGTGGCCAACAATTCATGGAGATTCTAAGGAATACTGCCAGAGATGTGATGTCTGTCAGAGGGTCGGTAAACCTAATAGAAGGCATGAGATGCCCCTAAGAACACAAGTAACTTTGCAGGTATTTGAAAAATGGGACATATACTTTGTGGGACCAATTAATCCACCAACAAAAATGTTAGGAGAAAGGTATATCATTACTGCAACATAATACTTAACAAGATGGGCAGAAGCAACACCAGTAAAAGATTGCAGCACAAAGACAACAACAAGCTTCATGTTTGAGCAAGTGATCACTAGATTTGTCTTCCCAAGGATTTTGATGAGTGACCAAGGTACCCACTTTATCAACAGAACTATCAAGGATATGTCTGAGGAGTTTGAATTCTATCATCAGAAGAGTACACCATACCATCCACAAGCAAATGGAACAATAGAAGCCTTAAACAAGATCTTGGAGAATGCTCTAAAAAATATCTGCAATGTCAATAGGGATGATTGGGACTTGAAGATACCAACAATACTATGGGAATACATGACTACATGTAAGAATCTGACAGGACATACACCATTTAGGTTGGTGTATGGGCAAGAAGTAGTCGTGCCACTAGAATTCATGGTACCCAGTCTACATGTAGCAACAATCACTAATATGACAGAAAGAGGCGCAATAAAGAAAAGATTGAACTAGCTAATGGAGATGGAAGAGGAAAGGATTCTGGCAGGATTTCATCAAGAAGTACATAAAGCAAGAGAAAAATCTTGGCATGAAAGACATATGAAGAGGAAGAGTTTCAAGGAAGGAGACCTAGTCTTGCTCTATGACAGTAAAATTTTTCAACATCCTGTTAAGTTTCGAATACATTGGCTAGGGCCCTATGAAGTAAATATTGTCATAGATGGGGGATCTGTACAACTAAAAGATATGGAAGGAACAGAGATGAAAGGAATGATCAATGTGATTTGATTGAAACTGTACAGGGATAGTCGACCTCCTAGCACTTAAAAATTACAGCGCAGTAAGAAAGACATGTACATAGTGTACCATAGGATAAGTTAAGATAGAAAAAGGAGAAAAACAAATAAAAAGGAGAAAAAGAAGGAAGATGAAATAGAAAAATAGAAAAGAAAGAAAACACAAAAATTACTGGGGAACATGGCGTGCAAAAAAAGTGGGCTCAGAATGACAAATAGAAAAAGGTTCGCGCGTAGTATTCTGTAACATGAAGCAAAATAGCACGCACTAACGAAAAATAACATTGGAAATGCACGATGCACTTAAATAATTTCAGTGCACCAGACAAAGGACAAACAGTCAGAAAAGCGAAAAATGATGGTTATGACAAAAGGCACCAACTGGCAACATTTATGAAAATTAAATGCAACGTACGCATAACTATTTATTGCATTAATCACAGCTAGGGAAGCTTCTCCAAGAAGTTTCATAACATTGATGACACCTTCTATATAAAGGGGAAACACAGACATATTACAACTTATTGTGAAATTGAAACTTGCAACAATAGAGAGAACACAGAGCCGAAGCGAATATATGAGTGCACAACACGAACCAATTGAATCCCATTCAGTGAAAAGTGAGCAATACCCATGATGGCACCACCAAATATTGGTGCACTGAGCCAAAAATCGAGGATAAATCGTAGCAGTGTCAGAGTGCCTCATGAAACTACGGAGGCCGAACAAGAAACCACATAGAGAGAGGAATTCGTCGATGTTGACATGATTCCCTCGCCACGAGTCAAACTAGCAAGCCCTACACTGGTGGAGGAAGAAACACAAGCCCCAACAACTGCCATGGAAATTAATTTGCACGATGGTGCGCAGGGCCACAAAATAGATGACGCAGGCAACCTACATCAACCTGCAAGGGCCTAAGAAGCCCAAAGAACAAATGGTTAAGCTAACGCGCACATGGAGGATGCGGTGCCAAGACCACATCCTCAAGCAGGGTTTTCACACCAGTAGGAAGGGTTAATTGAATACATGAATAGGCATCTCGACTCGGGCGCAGAGAACAGACAAGCGAAGGTTGGGACCTCTAGCGCATCAGTCAGAAGAAAGGGAAAACAACCCATGGCGTGGTCCCTGTGCAAGTATCTCGACGCATCCATCATATTACCGTGAATTCCAGAGGGAGTGCAGGCCATGCCAACACTTTTGGGTTGCGTGGAAAAGTTGAATTATTCAGAGCACGATGTGGTCGACACTGGAAAATTCCCAGAATTTGCGCAACAAGTATACATGGAAAACATAGGCACAAAACCCTTCGGTGATCCTATACTGCAACCAAAGGCATGGGAAATCGGCTTGGCCAACACAAGTATCCTCAAATTAGTATAAATTCCCCATTTTTGCAGGGGGAAGGAAGTAAAAAACTGTGTCAAGTAGTTAATGGCGGTCCTCCATGGAGGCTTTTTATGGCTGGAGTAACCCATCTCAATCGACGTTGAGTTGATTTCCTTCATCACAGGTCTAATTTCCATGGGCAAGAGTCCCGTGCAGAACCTGGATGACAAAAAAAGGAGAAATCACTTGCCAAGGAGATGAATAAAACTTACGACATAGAGAGGGGATAGCGTGGTATAATTATAAAAAGAATCAGTGACACAGCCACAAAAATAGCCATAAATCTTATGGCCAACAAGATGCTTCGAAAGTGTCACAAGGAGGAAGTCCCTATAGGGGTTGTTGCAGCTGCAACACAGTGCACCAATGGAACCATGCTTAGCTAGGCCCCTTATCTATTAAACCTGTTCCTTGATGACTTCAAAGACGCACAGGATTTGGGGACAAACTTTCATTATTCTAGACTATTGATCTTGATAACATTAGTCGTGTGGAGGGAGCCACCATATTCTTATTTTTGTGACAGGATGGGTCATTTCCGCACAACATGATATACCTCAATGGGGAGTACTTCGAACCTCAAAAGAAGAAGTGGCAATGCAAGTACCTTTGCACAATACTTTAGTGAAATTCATGAAAGCATAGAAAAAACGTGGAGGATCACTCCAGAAGTTGTCATGCAATACCAAGGTATTGCAAATTTCAGAGCCACGCGCCACACCATGTGGATATAGGAACGCAAGGATCCAACCAAGGAATGGATGCAAATATATTACTGCGTCAATGGAGGAGATGTAGAAATGGAAATGCATGATTCACAAGAAGACTGGAAGAGGATCCATAAATTAAGGTCATGGAAGCTAGATTAAGGGATGTGTAGGAAAGGGTATAGAAGGATCTTGAGAGGATAAACACTCTCCCACCCAATGAACGAATGATAACCATTTTGGCACGAAGGCATTCATATGGTGAAATTGAAAATATTCGGGACCAGGAAAATATCATTTAGCAGCGATTAGGACCATTGTAAGATGAAGCACTTTGGGTGATAGGAGAACTGGAAATTGCATAGGGAAAAGTGAAGCAAGAATTGCACAACACATAAGAGAAGCTAATGACCCTGATTGCATAAGGTGTAGATGAAATTTTGGGAACATATGCAGAAGTAACAAAGGATGTTGTGACAATAAAGGACACCTCCAAAAGTTTCATAGAAGCATGGAGGAGCATGCAACAGTCCTGAGTGTCTTGGGATGAGCCACAGGTGAGTGTTGGGGGCTTGTTGGATAGGAATTTTGGATACATTTTTCATGAAAATCCTAAGTATGGAGGATATGCGCAGTAGAAGAAGAAAGAAGACAAGGAAGGAGCAGAATGCACAATAGAGGCACATTCAAGAGTGCAGAGTGCAGTAACAACATACTTAGTAGGAGAATAAAGAAAGAAGATAAAGAGGGCAAAAAAGGAAGGATAGAAGTTCGGCATGCCAAAATCATAAAGAAGCTCAAAATTAGGAAGAACAACAGTTGGGAGTGCAAAAACAGAATGCATACATAAAAGAAAGAAAAACAAGCCTAAACAGTGAGTCAACATGAGTTTTCATGAGTCATAATGAATTGTAACTGGGTTTTTGGGATAAGAAAAGTAGGGTTTTGAGCCTTAGAGTCCATGTATAAATATGTAATGGGTTGCGAAGATAGGGGTTGTGTAATATTCATGTTCTCTTCATAAGAAGAGTGAGAGAATAGAATGAGAGTAAAAGGGTCTATCTATGAAGGTTAGGGAGAAGTAAGAGAGAGAGGCTTGTATTGCAGAGTGGCTAGGCAAGATGGAGCGAGAGATAGCATGATATATCTATTGTAAGCATAGTGCGCAATCCTAAGACGATTAAATAAATAATAATAACAAATAAGCCAGTCGTTGTGGACATATCCCAAAGTTGGGTGAACCACATTAATCATTGTGTCTACTTGTATTTTATGTGATTGATCATGAATATTCTCTTTATGCATGTTAGACTAGAATTGTCTACTATATAATCATTGTGAAATAGTTATGAATGTTATAGTAAATGGTTTGTGTTTCAATATACAGTGTAATGGTACTATATAACTAGATTCACTAAGTAACCAAGTAAGAAAAAATACAAGATAATGTGCATAGAACATATAAGTAAGAATGATTAAGATGATCACCTCCCATTTCCTCATAACTGCAGAAGCTCAGTTCTTGTAGCCCCAATAGATGCCTCGGGTGAGACTTCACTTGCATGCAGGTGATGTCGAAAGGGTCGGTGTCTGAAGGGTTTTGTTGGTTAATATAACTTGAACCTAGGGTATTACAACTACGCACCAACATAGACCCACACACACAAACACACATTGATATTGTCTACCTTCATGTATCGATGTAAAATTATTTGAATGTTATTTTGTTTTCATGATTTCACTTGAGAAATATGTTGGGTAAATTTTTATGATCTATGATATTTGGTGTATAAACCACATAACTATTACAAAAATAAAAACAATGATTATTGGATGTCTACTTAGCACATAATATGTCTTCTTATTTGGTTATGAATTTCCATCTATAAATGATGATGAATGATATATGGAAATGACATACTGATAGTTCACATATGATGCAATATAAACATCTAAAGTTCCAAGAATTTAATGAGCTTTGTTCTCTGAGTAACATTCTATTCAATCTCGTTATAGTTGTCTCCTCTCACAATTGACTTTCGTCATCCCTTTAGAGAAGATAAAAAATGTTAAGCAAATCCAAGTCCTTTCCTTCTCCCATCCAGATACAATGATATGACTCAGTTTTTACCCCATAGAGAAACCCTCAAGTTAGAAACCCTAGCATTAAAGTGTAGAGACAAGGTTGTTGATGTGAAAGTTTCCATATTTCCTTTTTGTTTCCCCAAGATCTCCTTGGTAGGGAAGGAGAGCTATGTTACGAGGGATAAAGTCCATTCCCTTGGTATTCAAACTTTATCTTCGACATAAAATTTGATGAGTAGGATTCATAGGTTTTTAATTAATTTTACTTATCTGAAGACTCCATTGAAGGGAAGAAGTCCAAATTCCCTTAGATTTTTTAAATTATTTGTTTCTTGTAGGGTGAAGCAAGTAGCATTGTCTTGGCTTTTAAGAATTCACATTGGTGACTCCACTACAATTTGGTATATTATTTGGAATTTTGAATTATGGAATCAATATAATAATGGGATTGGACATGTGCTCCATTTACTTGTTCAAATATTCTGGAAGCTCCAGATAAAGGATACCATGAAGATGTCATGGCCCCATTTTTGGGTTCTCCTATTTTTTAGTAGAAGGGACTTATGTGGCTTGTCAATGGAGAAAAATGAGTAAAAAAGGGGGTCATTTAATGTCACTTAGTTAGGAGATGTTATGCTTTTAAAGTGACATTAGGGAAGTAAAGTAACTTTAGATTAATAAGTTACTTAACCATTATTAAAATTACTTTTAATATTAAAGTGAAAATTGGAGGGAAAATAAGGGTTATATTTGATTTAGTCAAAAGGGGAAATTCTATAAGTTACATTTTATTTGGTCAAAAAGGGGAAAGTTCTAGAAGGCATGGAAAAAGGACAAAAGGAGGGGTAGAGCCTCACTTTGACATTATGATTTGATTGATCTCTTGTATGGTGTTCTTGGATCCATTGTTTCGTTAGGGTTTAGAAAAACCCTTCCATTGTTGTTCTTGTTTCGGTGGTGCAATATCCACTCAAGCTAGACAAGGAAGAGGATCCATCCAGGATATTCATTGGAGCTTCATCTTGTGTTTTGATTTTAGTTTTTGGTTGTAGTGATTTTCTTGGAGAGTTTGTGGCACTTGGAGGGTTTGATCCCATCTATTGAGGAGGCCATGGTATGCTTCCAGGTTTTGTGGCTTGTATTGTGTGTTTTCCATTAATGTATTGCAATTGCCATAGCATCCATTGGATCGTAGTATTCATATCTTCGTTCGTAATAAAATACCACCTATTTTCCCTTCTATTTCTGGTGTATTTGTCTTACATACAATATGTTTGACAAAATGTCTATTAGTAGAATACATGCAAACTGTTTGTGAAAAATTGTCAACCATATTAGAGCATCAAGAACATTTATTGTATAGAAGGAAATAATATCCCATCCCATTATATTGGGGATATTACAGTGGTATCAGAGAAGGTGATATTGCCAGCTTGTGATTGCATCAAAACACTTTCCTTGGCCAAAGAAGGGAAACACATTTTGGGTTTTTCTGCATATTTTAAAAGGAAAAAAAAAGGTGATGCATTTCAGATTACATTCTGAAACTTTTTGAGCAGAATTTGCCAAATTTTTTTGGATATTTGAATTCCTCTTGGAAAAATATCCAATTTCAAAAGAACGATTGGGTGAAATGGAGTCCAAGATGTGAAGTTGTCAACATTTTAATTTCGACAAATTTTCAAGGTTTTTCCAAAAAAAATCGCTCAATTCACAGTGAAGAAAAATCAATGGGAAGGAAATCAAATTATGCACATACATGTGTAAGAAAGGATTGGAATAGGTTTTGCTGTCAGGTGGTTAATCCATATGGAGGAATATTTGAAGACTTTGTTTAATATCTTAAGGACACTAGCAACAATTAAAAACATGCCTTATCACTACTAGGAGTATCTAGCATTGAGGGAGGAGATCCACGCAGATTTTCCCTTTAAAAAAAATTTCACCCTCAAGTACAGATTTTGGCCCTTGAAGGTGGATGAGGATTCATTTAAAGGCACATGGAAAAAATTAAAGGGAAAAGAGTATGAAGGAAAAGTGGAGGAGCATGCATCTATCCATGTTGAGGATGTGTCCATAAAGGAAGACCAAACAACAACCCATGATACGTCATCAGAGCTAGCTAGTAAGGCTAATGACACTAGTGTGTTAGATGGGTGTACCTCTAATGAATCAATGCAAGAAGAGGATGCATGATATTATGATGAATTTTTCCAATTAGTCGATGTTGAGGATTCAACATATATCACTATGTATGAAGAGGGTATTTCAAGTGTGATAACACCTATGCATGATGAGGATTCAATACCATATCTCATTTATGATGTTGATGTTGATGAGGACATGATTGTACCTCAACATTGTGATGAAATTGAACAAAATCCCTTAGAATTGCAATATTTGGAGGACCAATCATTGGCCAGGGAGAAGCCTTTGTGACAATCCTGCATGAGGAGCATTCATAGTTGTAGGTGTTTGATGAGAGGTTTGACATAGAGGATTTTGATCTTGCACCTGTTTCACATTGCAAAGATTATGAGCCATTTCTTATGACTCAAGGCTTAGTTACAAAGGAGGTAGTTGAGAAAAGTCCTTGTGGACCAGCCAAAAAGGAAGTATATGCACCAGTTTATTGGGGGATTGAGTATAGGACAATGGTGGATACATCACTCTAGGATCTGATTTCAGTTGATATTAGTGGAGGGATCGATGTAGTGGCCCATATGGGACATGTGTTGGAATATGATGATATAGTGGTGTGTAGTGGTATGCAACAATGTATATATATGTATCAATTGTGATAGTTAGATGAGGCATGGGGCATGATGGGGAGCATGTTCAGGCATGGGACATAGTACTCTCCAAAGATTGATCTTTGGTCACATTGTTATTGGGACAGGGATAGGGAGTTGGCATGACATATGTATTATATGATATCCATGAGAGAAGTGTTAAGGATGATATCCACAACACATTGGAGTGGCTCATGGGGGTTTCAGTTGATTGGAAGTCCCATCTTCTAGTAGAATATTCCAAATATTGGTTTTCTTGTGAGTTTATGGAGGGTCACACTCATGATGATATGTACAAAGTGGTGGATGATCTCATCTACTACCAAGGTAACATATACTTAGTCCTTGAGTCCTCACTTAGGGAGAATATCATGAGAGTTATGCATGATTCACCTTTGACAGGACATCATAGGTACTTCCAGAATTATCGACAGATCAAAGAGAGGTTCTCATGGAAGGGCCTCGATGGAGATGTGCGGAGGCATATGAGGGAGTGCATGACTTGTTGATAGAATGATTTAGGGCATACCTATCCAACATTATTGTGGAATTCTACACTCATTTTAGGACAAAGGTTGGAAAGAGTGTCGAGAGATGGTGGTACGGGTATACCAGAGGCACATGGTAGGGACTACATTTTAGGGACTTCATTAGAGTATGGGGTGTTGCAGTTAGTAGAGTGGTTCTTTAGGGATGTTTTTAGACTCCACGGGTTACATGAATGAATTTATAGTGATCGAGATAGAAAATTTCCCAGTGCAATTTGGCAGGAGATGAACATACAAATAGGCACATAGTCAATTCCTAGTACTTGGTTTCCACCAGATGATGGCATACCAGGGACTTGGCTCATTTTGACTCTGATGATTACCAGTATGGAAAAACATCAACTATAAGGTATTGGGAAGGGTGGACTTTCAATTTGGTGGTGGGATCCAGGAATTCATCTGAGTGATAGATTATTCAGATGACGATGAGAGACATAGTTGTGACAATGATTGGTATTTTGTTTTTGGGACATCAGGAGAGGGGAGGTTGAGACTTTCTCTATATGGAAGGACACACTCAAGATTGACTATGGAGTTATATACTTAGACTTCACCGAGACACCTTCGCATGGGAGGATTCAGGATAATGGTTTCAGTCCCTTCAGGATGTTCAGTTTGGTGTTCCAGGAGAGGATGATGCAGACTTGGCACATTGGTCCGATGGTGATTAGAGAGGTGCAACGTCAGTATGGTGGTACATTTATGAGATTAGTTTGGGACCTTGGGATTACATTGATTGACAGTTCGACTACTATTAGAGATGTGAGCGCGTCGGTCTTGACCCTTTGGAGTTTACTTTTGTGAGGCTTAGGAGTGGTTGTGTGGAGGAGTGGTCTTTCAAGGAGTTGACCAAGTTTATGTATCTTATGATATCTTGGATTATAAGGGATAGGAAAATGGGTTATTATATTAGCACCTTGCACATCTTCAGGAAGACTCGTGAGAGGTTCACATGGAGAGGATTCATGAATGGTGTAGGGAAGTATATTATTTCTCAACAAAACAAGTCGGGGCATACTTATTCCATGGGATGGATATAGTATTTGGATATTTCTAGCGAGAGTGGGAAAACATGTGGACAAATTTCACCATGGATTTACCAATGATACAACGGTTCGATAGTGTGTCTAAAGTGATTGACCAATTCACACACTTTCTAGCGGTATCTTGTGAGTATGGGGAAATTCAGATGACAAAGTCATCTACTGAGAGGATATCTAGAATCCGTGGGCATCCCAGAGTCATTGACAGTAGACTCAATTTTCCAACATTCGGTATCAGGTATGATAGTCAATTTACAGGTCATGACTTCACATGGATTCTTATGCCATCTACTATTCATGATAACAGGATCATCCCTTATAGGTGTTTCAACATGGAGCTACAAGAGAGGGGGATCCAAAGTAGGCACGATGGTCGAACAACTATGATCAAAGTAGCGCAACATCAACATGATGGTCCCCTTCTAAGAATAGCTTGGGACCCTGGGATTTCAGTAAGAGACGGTGTAGCAGTTGACAAGGAGGAGAGAGTTAGTTTTTACTCTCATGAGATTGGTTCCCTAGAAAAGTAGTGCATTGATGGGTTGATCGAGTTATTGCAACACCGAGTGGTCGTGATTGCTAGTGGTTTTCAATAGGCTTCTTATGTCAGTACATTACCGGACCACGCCTTAAGTGAAGCATGCTTCACATCTTACAAGGTGGTTTGGGATCCTAGTATCATTTTCAATTTCATTCTGGATCAGTCACTTGAGTGTCAGGTCATGATGGAATTGCTTGAGGAATTTTTTTTTGAGTGTCCCATATTTTGTAGTAGAAGGGAATTCTGTGGCTTCTCAGTGGAGAAAAAGGAGTAAAAAATGGGGTCATTTAATGTCACTTAGTTAGGAGTTGTTATGTTTTTGAAAGTGACATTAGAAAAGTAAAGTAACTTTAGATTAAAAAGTTACTTAACCATTATTAAAGTAAATTTTCATCTTAAAGTGAAAATTGGAGGGAAAATAAGGGTTATATTTGATTTAGTCAAAAAGGGGAAATTCTAGAAGTTACATTTGATTTGGTCAAAAAATGGAAAGTTCTAGAAGGCATGGAAAAGGGACAAAAGGATGGGTAGAGCCTCATTTTGGCATTATGATTTGATTGATCTCTTGTATGGTGCTCTTGGAGCCATTGTTTTGTTAGGGTTTAGAAAAACCATTCCATTGTTGGTCTTGTTTTAGTGGTGCAAAATCCACTCTAGCTAGACAAGGAGGAGGATCCATCTAGGATCTTCATTGGAGCGTCATCTTTTGTTTTGATTTCAGTTTTGAGTTGTAGTGATTTGCTTAGAGAGGTTGTGGCACTTGGAGGGTTTGATCTCATGTGTTGAGGAGGCCATGGCATGATTCCAGGTTTTTTGGCTTGTATTGTGTGTTTTCCATTAATGTAATGTAGCTTCCATAGTAGCCATTGGATCGTTGTATTCAGATCTTCATTTATAATAAAATACCACCTATTGTACCTTCTTTTTCTATTGTATTTGTATTACATGCAATATGTTTGACAAAATTTCTATTAGTAGACTACATACAAAATGTTTGTGAAAAATTTTCAACCATATTAGAGCATCAAGAAAATTTATTGCATGGAAAGACATAATATCCCATCCCATTCTATTGGGGATATTACAAAAGATTTTCCTGACCTCATTGGTTTATTTTATGGAGTTAATAAGTCATCCGTGCCAGATGTCATATATTTAATTAGGGTCACAAATGAATCTCACGTTATATATGAAGATATTTGGATGTATACTTTTATATGTACTTTGGAAGATAAGGATAATAATTGGTTTGGTAATGATCTTGTAAGACCAATCAACTCATTTGCTGATTTTTTGAGGTTGTTCGTTGAATATTGGGATCCTAGTCTTGAAAATGAAGAGATTGAGATGTTTTTTAGATATACCATAACATCCCTCCTAAAGGAAGAAGAGATACTCATTGCACCTACCATGGATGATGAAGTATGTGATGAACATGTTGAGGAACAACCACTTCATTAAGAGCAAGACCTCATTGAAAACCACATAGATGAAACGAAAAATCAACTACTTTATGAATCCATCTAGGAAGATGAGTTGAAGGAAAATAAGGATGAAGTTCAAGAGGTGTGTTTTGATGATGAAAATGACCAAATTTTGTCTCCTCCTTATGAATACAATAACTTAGAAACTAACACCCTTTCCCAAACCCTTGATAATTTGGAAAGGGAAGAGTTTGTAGAAGTATCCTTGGAGAAAGAGAAACTTTGTGGATATATTGATTTGGATCAAAACTTAGAGGGTGAAAATTACCAATTTTTTTGTATCCTTATCCACATCAAGTTGAGGACCCGATGAATGATACCCCTTGTCAGAATATTGATCTTTTTTATCTATCATTTGATGATGTTGAAGGAATAAAATGTGAAAAAGGACTAGTGGATTATCCCTCATTCTATGAAATAGATGAAAACCTTGATGACTCATTCTACATTGGAAGACATGATTGGGATGTAAGATGTTTTTACATTGAAAGGGATATAGTCTATGAAACTAAATATGAGGGTGAGTATGTGATTAATGAAATCATACATGATATAGAATTTGATGAAAAATCCATCATCCCAAGTCCTAAGGAACATGAAATGATTATCTCCCCTACATGAATGGGTTAAGTATGAAAGGGTTTTCCTATAAATGAATCATTCCTTACCATGTGCCTTGGAAATCTTACCCTTGACCTACGAGTGTCCTTAATCATATTGATTATATTTGACTTGTTCCTTTTCCTTACCATTCACCTATCAATAACCTCATCCTCCTTACATTCATTTGACTCATGATTATTTTCTTTCTTTACCTTTGACCAAGATAGATGTGTAAAGTCAAAATTTTCCTTACATATCCCAGCTAAAGCCACCTTCACAATATTTTGTCCTTAATTAGATTACAAGTAAATTCAATAGGTTGACCCACTCTTACGATTACATTATCCCTATCAACCTTTGGATGGAGGAATTTTGTGGAGGTGTGAGTCCACCTTGGTATAGTTTGGGCCTTGTACTTCATATCTATGACCTTACCTTGGTTCGAGACTTAAGAGTGAGGAAAACCCTACCTGATACCCACCTAATGCTTGACATGTCATAACCCTAAATTCTAATACATCTATATACATAGCTAAATACCACATTCATTTGCTATATTTAATAATATAGATATATATGATTTAATATATCATAACTTACAAAGGTTATGTGGTGAGTAACTTACCTAGAAACTACATACCCGTAATATAGTAACTTCATAAGCATAGTGATACTTTTCTCTTTGATTTGACTAACCAAAACAGAAAGTGGGGGACGAATCTTCTCCCAATCAATCCCTCAGTCATCATGATTATGAGCCCATGAGCCCTCAATTCACTACTATGCCAACTCTTCTTAGCCTTGTCTTCAGATTTCCCAAGAAAAATGAGATCTCCTTTCTCCTTCTTATTTGTATGTATATAGGATCCATCCATGATAAATAATCCAATCCCTAGGATCCATTATTGAATTATTTATTATATTTTAGGGTTTCTCCATAAATTGTCATTACATCTTTTACGATTTTTTTTTCAATACCCAAATATCCATAATAAATACTTATTATGACCCCTTTAGGATTAAACTTATTTATTTATATATTTAATAATAATATGGGGCATGACACACTCCCCTCCTTCAAGGAACTACATCCTGAAGTAAACTTTGATTATGTTACTTATAGGTTTTTATTTAGCTCAACATATCCTCCACAACACCTTCTATTAGCTCTTGTATCTTCCACAACACCTTCTATTAGCTCTTTTATCTTCCACAACACCCTTTGTTGGACTAGTATAAATCCACCCAAGTGGCCACAATAGGCATCAAAAGTCTAAAACACAACACTGGGGAAGCGTGAGTACTCTCTAGATGTCCTTCTCAACTTTTGTAACCAAGATTTAATCCTACTAGTCTATCTAGATCCCCAAGACTTGAGACCTCATCTGCCCAATAGGAATTTGGATTGGTACTAATGTACATGATGCATCTCAAAAGGATGACCGCAACTCACTCCAAAAATACCAAGTACAACCCCATACATCAAATTCCAATCCCACAACACCACCGAAGAGAAACACTCTAACCATTCTTCGAGACTTTGGAATCACAACTCCAATACAAGGCATAAGAATTATTGGCATAAATAGTATATTGAGATGTCCCCAGCCCATAATTTTTTACTTGTAATATTCTCCTTAATGGCTATGGGCTCCGATGAGATCATAAAATAAATTGGTTTTCTCAGGCACTAGTGGATTTCTTAACAATCACCACCTCACAACATGCAACCAATGCATTAGTGATAATAATATTATCAACATATTAAAGAATAATCCACATGTCATCATAAAACATCTTATCATAAAATAATTCCATGCAATTACATCATGTCATCACACCATGAGATACTATGATAAGAAATATAATCATATATGTATCAAGATATAACATTACATCAACATAATATATGGAAACATATGTCAACATAACATCATGATAATGATGATCATATCAACACATGTCACATGTAGGGTAAATAATGTCAAGAGAATGATTTATTAGCAAAATCAAATTTACTAACCTGCATAAATACATAGTGCATACTAGGTTTTATCTCTAAAGAAAGAATTATCATCAAAACATCCATCTAAACCATGGATCTATAGGGTTAATTTTATCATCCTCGGCTAGAATACTATGAGTTCTAGGTTCTCATCAAGATACCAATTTCTTTTCGACAATCATTTCCTCTTCTTTCAACAAGAAGGTTGTATAATCACGTTATCAATATGCTAATTTTTTCATATCATTTTCTTTTTTTAATACACTATTAACCTTCGAGTGAGCCCCAATCAACTAAATCCACCACAATCAAGGGAAGTATTCTTACTAAAAAATGAAATTCCACAAGCTATCAAGTCCAAATAAAAATTTTCGATAGAAAAAATTGTCAACGACCTGCTAAATTAAAAAGTAATGCTCAAAATGCCTCTAAATCCTCCTTTAATGATTTTCAATCCAGTGAGCATCTTCCCAAAGATTGCAAAGTCAAAAATCAAGGCATGCGAAACATTGGCAATGTAAAATTTCAATTTATTTCATATTTCCTTGAGCATGATGTTGAGGCATAAAGTCACTTAATCATGTAAAGACTCTTCCTAGAGAGTTCCACCATTCACATGAAATTCAAATCTTTTAATATTGCGTACATAAGACAAAATGTTAAGAAAAAATGATATTGTTTTGCTCAATAACTATTGGCACATATGCAATCAATTCTCTAAACAATTTCAAGTAGCGAAGTGGAAACACAGAATTTATTCCTTCGAAAATTAAATCAATTATTGAAGCTCTGTTTTCCCCTCTTCAAGATGTGACATTCTTATAGAAAGACAATCTAGTAACCATGTGATATTAACTTTGTTGATGACTTTTGGAGGATGTCCTCTACCAAGCATTTGCTAAAATATATTTGAAACCATGCATTTTATTATCCAAAGGATTATAACACTCAAGGGTCAATCTTTGGATTGGTCTATTATTCATAATTTGAAAGGAAATAAAATATGGCAATGTTCATAAACCATTGATGAATTAAAATTTAACACTAAGATGAGCTTGACCAAGATTCAACAAATCAGAACTATTGAAAATCATGAACTAAATATCATCTGAACCAAGTTCATGAGATTAGTTATGAGTGAAATGATTATTTATTTATCAAGTCCAAGAGTTTAGGTATAGAGAATGTTCTAGGATAAATTCTTGTCATATCTTTATTTGAGAAATGGTATAAAAATAACCCATGAACAACTTGTATATTTAAACTTTAAAACCAAAGTGATATGCTCAAGAAAAGACCATAAATTTCCAACAAACAGTAAAATAATTTTCTATGTTTGGATTAATTCATTCGATTTTTAAAAAAATGGAATGCTTGGGTAAGGTTATGCCCTCCATTATAAAATACCATCGACCAGCAAAAAAAGTTTTTAAACTAGTGAGTAATTTGTGTATCAATTGGAACGTGGTGTAGATGTTAATGCATTGATCTAATACATCAAACATGAAAACTTTTAAACCAGTTCCAAGCCAATTCAGTTTACTTATAACCCTTGTAACTAGCAATACATTCTATATTTGATGTTGTTCCACCATTCATACGTATTAAACATTGGTTCTTTCACATATTCATTTAACTCTTAAATTTACATGTGCTCAAAGATTTTCGTCTCAAGCAAAGTTTTTAAAATGTCACGGGTGTTTTCCTAAAGATTTCAAAAAGTCAAAGAATTATCTCCTTATTTACATTAACTTGGCACATGTGCATGTGTAGTTGTTAAATAAATTCATAACTGGTAAGAGAACCGAAACTTTAAGTGAATCATTAACAAGAATGAAAAATGTTTCTCATTGCAAAGTATTTCACTTTTGATATGGAGTTGAAAAACCACTCTACTTGAAAATGTGGTAGATTCTTAGTATCAAGTATGCTTCAAATCCTAAGTGATGCCACTCACCACCAAAATCCATATCATATGACAACAGTGTTGTAGGTTTCCCTAATCTACAAGGATAATCGTGCATGCATAATACTTGTTGTCTCTTACATTGTTTCAACCACAAACTTGTAATTATACACTAAAAGGTGCAACACTTGTGATACATACCAAGGCCACTTAATTGCATTTTGAAATGTAAATCATTAAAACAAAATCTTGTAGCTATTCAAGTTGAATCTGCACGAAGATGTCCACTTGTGTTCCACCATTTCTCTACATTATTTTAGTGATTTTGAACATTTGTAACTGATAAGATAGCAGGAGAATCGAGGTGCAAAGGGAATGAAAATTAAGTTTGTGTTCCATGAGTATTTTACCATCCAGGAACATGTATTGAATCAAAGATAGCTTTAGTAGTTCTATACTCGATCCATTTTCCATAAGAAAAAAAAGGGTTTCCAATGGATGTAGGTAAATTCACACCATCCACATTATTCATTAAAATAACAAGGCTTCCCTTACATATATCTATGATATTAAACATCCCACGAAAAATAAAACTACCATAGATTCACATTCATATTCCACTCGACAATCTTTGTATTACATATATACCAATATTTCAGAAATTTCAAGTAGATCCAACAACTATTGTGGTAGATCTATTGGTTCTCAACAATTTTTTGGAAATAGATGCTACAGATGCCAATTTTCACATGCAACTCTATGTGACTAATTTCAGATCTAAAAATTGCTTCCTAATGATCTAACTATCACTGAACAACTTTACACTGAAATTATTGTCTGGAAAACATATGCAGCAAAAAAACCAAGACCAAAGATGAATCATCAATACCCAAGAGACACAATAATTTTGTTCTGTAACTTTATCCAATTCTCCAAATTTGAGGACCAAAACCAGTCCTCTCAAAGTCACCAAATCTGAGGACAGAACTAGTCCTCTCAAAATCACCAAATATGAGGACAACCTTGTCCTCCAATATACGAACAAGAAAACAAAACCTCAACAATATCTGGAAATCTCATTTCCCAAGAATCTATTGTATATCACATGTACAACCTGCTGACATCACCTGTCATCCTGTATGGATCTGTACCTACCTAGAAAACTAGATACATGATTCACCAACTGGAAACCAACGAACATGCATGGTTTTCTCTCCTGCAAACTGTGTATACCCTATACGTGGTTCATCCTTATGCAACCCACATATATACTCACATATTTCATCTGCAAACCATGTATGAGTACAAAAAATGGTACAGTCGCCTCCATACACTTCACTCTCTGCCACCTTATTTCTTCTATGTCGGATTCACTACCTTGCATATTTTCCTAGCTAAAATCACCAATCCTCCTTGACACAAGTGAAGACTCACTTATTCCAACTCCATTCTTCCACAATGATGATCTAATGTCACATTGACATCTCTAATTTATATAGGAGTCCAATGAGTGAGTTTAGGAGCCCTTCCTAAAATCAACAATTAATTATAATATTTTAATCCTCTTTGTGGGTGTGGCACCCCCACACAAACCCACAAACCCCATCAACTTTCCCATGAGGCCTTAGNTCTAATTTATATAGGAGTCCAATGAGTGAGTTTAGGAGCCCTTCCTAAAATCAACAATTAATTATAATATTTTAATCCTCTTTGTGGGTGTGGCACCCCCACACAAACCCACAAACCCCATCAACTTTCCCATGAGGCCTTAGTCTCATTTCTAGGTCGATTTCACTAAAAGGAAAGTCAAAAGTGGTGCCAAAAAAAAATTCCCACATGCATGGCACCTTGGCCTCTAGTGGGAATACCTTCTGAAGATACAAAAATCAACAACAAATATCCTCTTATGGTAAATCAAATCCA
>SNQJ01S0071040.1:58331-68953 GCA_010110895.2 Picea sitchensis
TTTATATCTAAATTAATTAGGAAAGCCCATAGGCCTTTAAGGGTTGAAATCCTTCGCTCTAATACCATATGTCATAACCCTAAATTATAATTGATCTGGATTATTTTTGGCACGAAATGAGAGAGGAGATATAATAAATCAATGTACAGAGATATCTTGGATATCCAATAATATAACATAAATTTATTAGAGATGCAACCATAAACAATATACAGTAATACACAATTTTCTATTAATGAGCGAAAATGTACAAAGACTGTAAAAATACAGAGTGAAAGACTCGCTGGAATGGTGACATCTTATCTCTGAGAAGAGATGTGATGGCTACTCGCATTTGCAAGAATATGATTGTTATAATGAGGCTCCAAAGGACTTTTTAACATAATTAAAATCCAAAACCCTAACCCCAGATGATGAAAAGCCAAAAGGTTTGCGGGTCTCGATGGGGGTAGTTGATACGTCAACTTCCCAGGGGCGTAACGTTTGCATACAATATTCGTTTGGGGAACTCGATACACCGTTGGAAAGGGCTAACCAAGAAGAACGATTTTCGACTGGCCCAAGTTACTACCTAATTAGTCATCTAGGCTCTTAATCCCCAAAAAAACGTCATTTAGGGCCTCAAAATGACCCCAGAAGTTTGGAACCTGAAAAACTGTCAAAAAACTGCCAAGGTGGAAAACTGGTTTTTGAGCCAGTGGAATAGGTGGGTGGCCACCGATATCCACCTGGATCAATCCTCATTTATTAGGAAGAAATGGTCTCCATTGCCTTGAGTTCTCAGGGGAGAGAGGGAAACGTTTGTTAAATATGAATGTTGGTGAGTTGCTTGCCTTGCTGGAGACGTACTGCTCGGTTTGTGGAAGGTTGTCATGAACCTATTTTTGGCGAGGTTGACTTTGTTCAACCAGTCGGGCTACCTAAGATGACTGTGTGAAGAAGGAATCTTTTTTCTTTGCTACAACCTTGTCGACCTGCTTCTGTTGGATAGAACGTGCTTGGGGCAAGGATGTAGTGGTTGCAGTGTCCTTCTGTTCACCTTTTGAACAAATTGTGAAGAAGCTAAATTTTGTAATATGAGATACTACCTTGCGACACTGTTTAGGTGGAACAGTAGTTGGAATTACCTTTGGTATTTTGTAGATATGACCCCCCATAGAAACAATGACATTGTAGGGTCGATACTCATAAACAACATGATGTTTCCACATATATTGTTGGCCCAAGAGAACATTACATACATCCAATGGGGAAACATCAAATAATATCTCATCCTTGAAGGTTTGGATGCCATATTACAATAAAAAAATTGGCTGACACGAAGGTCTCGTCCCTGGCGAAGCCACCCGATGTTGTATCACTATGGGTGTGGTGTTGTCGATAATCCCAACTGTTTGATGACCTCTGCTGAGATGAGGTTCTTCTGGCTTCCGCTATCAACAATAAAATCCAGTTGGGTCCCCTTCACCCACATCTGTGAATGAAAAAGGTGCTCCCCCTCTTCAGGATCTGTTGGTTCTTCTAGTTGAATTATTGTGGTCGTGAAAATAACAATGGGGTCTACGTTGATGATCTATCTTCTATCAGTATTTTCTTAATAGGATTCTGAATCAGGGTTAGGTTCCTTGTCTTTGATCTCAACCATAAATGATTTTTTTGAGTGACATTCATCGGTGTTGTGCCAGGGGATTTTGTGGAAATTGCACCATTTTCTGGTGTCCTTCTTCGTCTTTTTGTGACCCTTATTTTCCTA
The DNA here is from genome assembly GCA_010110895.2 of Picea sitchensis. NCBI lineage: Eukaryota > Viridiplantae > Streptophyta > Pinopsida > Pinales > Pinaceae > Picea > Picea sitchensis. Next base: position 60,085 of record SNQJ01S0071040.1, read on the forward strand.
TGGCTTGGAATGGTTTTCAGGAATCTGTTTGTTAGGGTCATCTTTCTCATACTTTGGTTGTTGCATATTTGCAGACCTGAACTCTCATTTTTTCTGGTGCTTAAATTTCTGCTCGATTTTAATAGCATATTGATAGGCAACACTGAGTGATGAGATGTCCAGGAAATCCTTTTCAATTTGGATGTATCTCTGTAGAGCCCCCCGGTAATTCAGAACCAAATGTCATTCAGAGTCTTTGATACCTAGCTTGGTGTGTAAGGTATGGAAGGTATTCTTGAACTCCAAAACTACTTGGACCCTCTCTTTCTGCAGTGTGGTCCATCTCATGTACTGGTCCTCATAGTTTCCAACAGGGTAATATTGTTCCTTTATCGCATCCATAAAAAAATCCCAAGTGGGCTCGACCCCATATATTCTAGACTCCTCTGTGGAACTTTTCTCCCAATAAGTTTCCCACCAATGTTTGACATGGGGGAGAGCCTTAAGTAGCGCGAAGATGATCTTTTCTCTGTCGGAAAAATTGTGAACATAGAAATCACCTTCTAACAGATTTAACCATTTGTCTAGGGCATCCGCATCTATCTGACCTTCAAATATAGGAATATCAAAATTGACTTGTACCTTGAAAGGTGAGGTGCCTCCAAAGTGGCCGATTGATGAAGATGAACCTGATGCTATCGACATGCATTGAAGGACGTGGGAAACATTCTCCATCATTTCATCCCTCTGTCACGTGAGAGCTTGCTCAAGCAACAGATTTATATAATCGTTTTCTTTGTCATTTTTATTTTCTTTTGCCATTGAGTGTTTCTTGGGTGTGTGAGAGAGATTTTCCTCAAGAGAGACAAGCTCAAGACCCAACTTGCTATACTCAGACCTCGTCGGGGACATGCATTGAAAAACGATCAAGAGAAGCATGCTCTGATACCACTGATCCAGATTAGTTTTGGCATGAAATGAGAGTGAGGATATAATAAATCAATGTACAGAGATATCTCGGTTATCCAATAATATAACATAAATGTATCAGAGATGCAACCATAAACATAGAGATATAGTAATACACAATTTTCTATTAATGAGCAAAAATGTACAAAGACTGTAAAAATACAGTGAAAGACTCATTGGAATGGTGGCAGCTTATCTCTGAGAAGAAATGTGATGACTACTCACATTCGCAAGAATATTATTGTTACAATGAGGCTCCAAAGGAATTTTTAACACAAGTAAAATCCAAAACCCTAACCTTGGAAGATGAAAATCCAAAAGGTTTGCGGGACCCGATGGGGGTAGTTGATACGTCAACTTCACGGGGGCATAACTTTTTCATATGATCTCTGTTTGGGGCGCTTGATACACTGTTGGAAAGGTATACCCAAGAAGAACGATTTTCAACTGGCTCAAGTAAATGTCTTTGTTGGTCACATGTGCCCCAAATCCCCAAAAAACATCGTTTAGGACCTCAAAATGGCCCTGGAAGTTTGGAACCCGAAAAACTGCCGAAAAACTGCCAAGGTGAAAAACTATTTTTCGAGCTAGTGGAATAGGTGGGTGGCCACCGATATCCACCTGGATCAATAATACATATAATTACACAAGTAAATACCACATTTATTTGCTAGATCTGATAATATAGAGATACATGATTCAATATATCATAACTTACAAAAGATATGTGGTGAGTAACTTGCCTGGAAACCACATACTTGTAATATGGTGAATTCAAAAGCATAGTGATACTTTGTTCTGTGATTTGACCAACCACAATAGAAAGTGGGGGGCAACTCTCCTCCCGACCAAGCCCTCTGTTATCATGACTGAGAGCCCCCAAGCCTTGAATCCACTACTATGTCAAATTTTCTTAGCCTTATCCTCATATTTCCCAAGAAAAATGAGATGTCCTTTCTACTTATTTTTTTTCCTTATATAGGATCCATCCATGATTCAATATTTCATAACTTACAAAAGATATGTGGTGAGTAACTTACCTGGAAATCATGTACCTATAATCTAGTGAATTCAGAAGCATAGTGATACTTTATTCTGTGATTTCACAAATCGCAACAGAAAGTGGGGGACAACTCTCCTCCCAACCAAGCCCTTAGTGATCATGACTGAGAGCCCCCGATCCTTCAATCCCCTACTATGCCAGATCTTCTTAGCCTTGTCCTCATATTTCCCAAGAAAAATGAGATGTCCTTTCTACTTCTTCTTTGTCCTTATATAGGATCCATCCATGATAAAGAAAATGATCCCTAGGATCTATTATTGAATTCTTTATTATATTTTAGGGTTTCTCCATAAATTATCATTCCTTATTTTACCATTTTTTTCTTTTATTACTTGAATATTCATAATAAACACTTATTATGACCCCTTTAGGAATATAATTATTTATTATTATTATTTATTTATATATTTAATAATAATATGGGGCATGAAATGACATATCCTTGTTTTGGTTGATAACCAAACACAAGGGGAAGATTCAATCTATTGATGAGCTCCTTAAGTGGTTGCATTGGATTGTTGACTTAACCTAGCAACCACGTCTTTTAGTTAGCCAGTAGGGTAGGAAACAATAATCTCCATAAGTAGTAGCTTAGAGTGCATATTATGACAATTTTTCTCATAGACTGCATTGGATTACACATATGCACATAATTATGAAAAAAAAATCATGTTCATATGCAATTCTTAGAAATTATTTTCTTGTGTTCACATGTAAATAATCATTAGTAAAATATCCTCATCGTATATATTTTTAGATAAATATCTCACAAAAAATCTTGGATCAAGTGGTATCAGAGCAGGTCTGACTAGTTTTGCAGATTGTGAATAATCATAGGAAAAGAAAAGAAATAAACATGGTGTCACATCCCTGACCATCATACCCCTACCAGGAAATGCAAGCTAATGACTGTATCTTTTTGTTTTTTCTCTAATACCATTTGGTGACAGTCCCAACCTTAATCTATTGGGATATGCCACACATAGAAATGGCAATTATCATCTATATATATATAAACATTTACAGACAACATATTTTGTTCATACATAGATTAATGCGGAAGCGACAATAACACATACACATTAACAATTGATTTACATTCTACTATCACACAACATAATACAGAAATAAAAATAAAAGCATACATACAGTAATCACAGGCAAAACCCATAAATATACAACATATACAGACAATACTCATCAATATAGTATGTATAAATAAACAACATGTAAATGAACAGAGAAATGGGTACTTATCTTTTACTTGAAGTAAACCAACTGCGTGTATACCTTCCACGAACCTCCCATCCATAGACCACACTGCTCATCACTCTCAACAGTGGGTCACCCCTGAGTTGGGACTAAACTCCACCGGGAAAGGGATTCCTAGGCTTGTCAAGGACAACAGAAAAGTCGCAGAGATCAACAGGAAGGATTTTCTCCCAGGATCCACTTACGCTCACAACCCACATACCCTCATTCCCCACACACCTGTCCCACCCCAGGAGTGTACACCTTCACTATCACAAGTTCGTCGAATGTCCACCTCCCTTACAGGGCTTCAACAACAAGCTAGGCCGAAAGTCTCAGAGTACTATAGCTGCTACGAGACTTCCTCCAGGAAAAATCACTTCCTCGGCACACTCTCTCACCTCGAGAGATTTTCCCACATGCCTGAAAACCTACTTCTTAAATCCAACTCCTTAGCAAGTACAAAAACAATATTCAGCTAATGCACAGGTGATGACAACAACCGAAAATGGGTAAGGAAATAGAATATGGCAGCAAGCCATGCTCAACCAAGGAACTACATTGGCAACAACAACCAACCTTTAAGACACAACACTGGCTCATAAAAATACAGGTGCACCTGGATTCACAGGAAATACACAGGATAACTCAAGTATGACTGCAGGTTCCCAAGGTGTGTCCTTATTCAGAGGTTGATAATGGAGGTCATGCTCAGTGCGTGAGTTTGTGCGTGCATCAATGGGGAGTATGGTCGACTTCCAGAGTGGCGACCATCGCAAGAATGGTGAGAGAGGTGAGGGTGGTGAGAGTGGTGAGAGAAACCCCCAACGATCTGACTTCCCCACCTAAAAATTGTATGTGCCTAGGTTGACACATGTCTTCCTGAAGCTGCATGAGTTCCACTTAACACTCGTTCCCTTTCCCCGGGAATTTATGAAACATAGGTTATGCCAAACCTTAGCCTCTAGAAAATAATAATATAATATTATTCCTTTAGAGGTAATCCCTCTAACTTAGCCCCTATTCCTAGACACTTAGCCCCCCTCCCTTACCCAACCTAGTGGAAGTTCAATCCCCCATAACTCTTTCTTCATGGTCGACCTACACGCAGTGATGTTGTTTATTAATAATCTGCATTATTACATATACAAAATCAGGCCCACTAGCCTTAGCCTTTAGACTCTCTGACCTTATACATGCATAAGCCTACCAGCTTATAATAACTCGGCTCACCAGCCTATCAAACATGTTTATAATTCATAATTACAATTGGGGTTCTACCTGGGGATATTACAATCCCCTCCCTTTATTTTTTCATTGTCCTCAGTGCAGCTTGTTTATACATATACAATTCAAAATTCTTCAAAAAGCTCCAAGCTTTAGCTATTGGAAGCCTGTTATCCACCTAGTGCTCTACTTTCAAACACCAATTCTGGTGTTCATACTGCAGCTGAAATTCAATTGCTCTATTCCATAAAGATTCTTCAGGAAAGCATTCATCTCATTGTTCCTTGTTACATGCTTCAATTAAACTGCATTGAAAGCATCGACTGGATGTAGATCCATGACATTCCACCCAGACTTAGACCTTACTGTTGATAAACTCTTAGTAGGGCTATGACTCCACAGACATAAACACTATGGTCATACACCTATTCATTCAGAAGAAACATTAGAACACACACACACACACACACATATATACAGGAAATTATAATAACATTATAACCTATATACAAGATACACAACATAAAATGAATACAGAATTGATACTTATATTTTGATTGAGAAGACCTTCCACCCCTGAGCAGGGCTATGAATCCATCAGGAAATGGCTTGCCAAGATAGCCACAGTCCACAATCCATATCAACATGATCTAGGACAAGGTACCAAACCTCAACAACACTCCAACCAATGGTCTCTCATTCCCCAAATTCCTGTCCCACCCCAGGAGTGTACACATTCACTGTCACATAGTTCATCGGCTACTACACCTCCCTTTCCTTGGGCTTCAGAAATAGGCCAGATCAGGAAGTCTTAGATCACTATGGCTCCAAGAGTTCCAACTTCCCTCATAGGTCTCCAATCATCATCTTCCCCGAGCTACTCTTTTTAGTCAACATTCGAACTTTAATCAACATCATCTCATCTACATCACCCACATGCAGTTATCATGAGAGAACATAAAATAATTCATTTAGGAACTCAAACTTAGTTCAAAAGGGAATTCAACTTTTCCCCAAAACATGAAATTCTATTTCATAATTCTTCTTGGATGTTGTCATATTATGAATGCTTCATCATACATACAACCAATAAATTGTCATCATTTCCTATACATCATAATGCAATTGCAATATGTACAAAACCATATGCAGCGATCTTAGAATTGTGTGCACCTAGAAATTCAATCACAATCACCAAAAAAATTAATAAAATAGAATGAATCATCATTCTATGCATATGCATGTTCATAATTAATATCCGTAAGTTCATTACTTATTTTTATGAACAAGAAATTTTATGTAGTTCGTATTCATGTGACTACTTTACTTGCAACTTTCCTGTTGCAATGTCTAACAACTCCTGAAATGTCCTCAACTTCATGAGTTAACAACATTTCAGCTATTAGTAACAATTATTTCCATGCAATAATATATATGCATGTACTTACAAAACACATTCAACAATTGCATTTAGTATACAATTCTATCACTTACTATGCATGAGTGCAATTCTCAATGCATACTTATTCAATGCACCTTCCATTGAATTACATAATGTTATTTATCTCAATCATGTATCTCACCATCCATAAGTTGGAATTCTGGATAACATGTTGACACATTCTCCACACACTTCCTATTGTCTTCCCAATTAATTGGATGCCTTCCTTTTCGACCCAAACATTACACCAAGAATATAATTCTATGGTGTTCATTAGTGTTAGAAAAAAGGTTGCAATCCAAGTTTTATTTAAAGGTAAGAAGTTTTTAGTACATGTGTGGCTCATAACCTTTCCATATCCATACCTTGCCACATCCAACCATGTATTGGTCTCATACATGACTAGCTTACTAGCATTCATTCCTATAACAAGTTCTTATCTTTTATTTCTTTGGTTATTACCCCATAACCAAATTAACATGACATTCTACTATGTCAGTGTGTGCATTCAAAAGCTAAAAAAACTTTGAATTAATACAGGCCTCCATCCTTTACCACATCCAGTGGTATGCATTCAAATAATATAATCATGTGATTTTATAAAATAACTATGGCTGAGGAAATTCTTACTTTGATGACTTCCATTAATAAAAACTCATAGTTGCATGACTTCCATTAATAAATTTGATGTTGCCTATATGGTTGATGGAAGTAGAAGATTTTATGCTTCTTTTATCAAACTTATAACCAACCTTCAACATTATGTTGCTTCCTTCCATATGTAGCAACATCATCAACAACACTTGTAACATGAAATAATTATTTTTCTGCTTATGGTTGTTCAACCAACCCTAATTCAATTGTTGCTACCACAATTTTAGTAAATTCTTTCTCCCTGTATCATATTTCTTGTTCTTCTCAGAGTTTTCACTTCATCCTAGATTCTGAAATCTTCTTGTTCTCTCATTGTAATCATTGTACATGATTAGTTCTGACCTGAGAATTTTCTAGCCAAATCACTCTTGTCTACTTTTGCATTTATAGTCACAAACTAAGTTGATATTAACCTTCAACTTTCATTAATTTCCTCGATCCAACTATCCCAACTCGTACTTGGATGAATTAAAATTCCAAACCAAGCTATTTTATAGACTCCAGATTCTTCAACATCCAGTTACTCTTCAGGAATGAACTTCTTTAGCCCTTTCCCTACGGAATACTTTAGTACTTGAGGTCTTCTTGTACTATCCTCTTCTCTTTCCAACTAGCTTCAAACTTGACTTCCTATCCAATATCTACCATACTGTAAGGATGCACATATGCCTCCTTTGCTAGCTGCATAGAATTAACTGAAAGTCCTTATTTTACCTTACCATCATAGATTCAAGTGATACCTACAACCTCTTGGGTTGTCACTCATGGATTTGTTACAGGCATAAATGACACCATCAACTAGAAGGTTAGATCCGAACCAGGGTTGTCTAATTAATCCAAGTCGTTTGGTATGATCTGACCTGACGAGTTTAATGGCTCCGTTAGCCAACTAAAGTCCTAAAAACAGTAAAAGAAATAAACTAATCTAAATCTATGATTCTAACAAATGATATATTACTTACTAATGTTTATTAAAAAGAAACGTGAATATACAAATGATTATAAACTATCTATATACAGTTTACAAGGTTTACTTGAAATCTTGTGAAAATGAATGTTCATAATAATGTTTCAAAATAAGATAAAGTAAGAACATAAATCTTTTCGGTTTTTTTTAATGTTTAAAGATTTTAAACTAATAAATACTAAGAAAATACAATTAAAACAATGACAGATAAACAGTCACAGCTAATTAATGCAATCATCGTCTCATTCATATATAAACAAATCTAAATAAAAGAAAGCAATGAACCTACTAACCTCTCACTGATCAACAGTACTAAGCTAAATTCATCTCTCTGTATTTGTATGAGCTCATCTTAACCTGTGTAAAGTGTAAACCTATGACAAAAGCAAGAATAATATTTCCTAAATAAATTCAAGGAAGTGTTTCATATTCTGGAGTGACTTTATAATGACAAAAAGACAAATAATTATATATCTTGTGACCTTGAAATGTCCAATAATTGAAAATGAAAGAAATTCCAATTCTCAGGAATGGTGTTACCATCTATCTAGCATGATATGTAAACTCAAAATACTTGAATAGATGATCAGTCACAAATATAAAATAAACCAAAAGATAATGAACAACATATAACACTACTACATATGGGTGGATTGTTCCACGAAAAGTTTCCACGCTTCCACTAGTTTCATCTCTTTTTTTTTAAACAGGGTGGGATTTTCATCGATATTGCCACACAAGTTCATCGCAATATCCACGAAAATATTTTTTTAATCTAGTCGGGATTTTCGTCGCAATAGCGACGAACTTTCGTGGCAATATCGACGAAGATTTTTCCTATCTCATTGGTCGGTGTTAACGGCTAGTTGACTATTTGATCTATATATATGTGACTTTAAGAGACTTTGTGACACAATTGCTATAGTTGCGACATTGTTCTTGGATTTTGTTTGAGTTGTTTATGTTGTAGGAAAATCTCCCTGCGGACAGGTAGATTGCCTCAAAGAGCTTGACCCTAACTCTAAGACAGAAAATGATTAATGTGGACACTGACTTCCTTTCAAACCTATACAAACTAACACATGAGAAGGAGGGAGAACAAAAGTACCTCTTTATCGACGTTTTTCCCTGCACGCTCCGAGTTGAGCTTCAATCCTTTGCTCCTCGCTGAGTCATGTAGACAAACAAGATACGACCGCTTCCTACTCTATTGATATTAGCTTGAAAACAGATCTATCTATCAATGATAAGTTCATGTAACATTAGACACAAACTAGAAAGAAACAGGCCAAGTGTGTCATATTAATGAGAATAACGA
>SNQJ01S0071041.1:5319-29748 GCA_010110895.2 Picea sitchensis
CTCGCGTCATGGCGTTGTAGATGCTCCTGCATCATCAAGAATGTATGAGGAACATAATATTGTCCTTTTTGGTTTTAAAGATTAGGTAGTCAAAATTCCTTTTTGAAGGATATTGGGATAGCTCTCATGTCCAGGTATGACATGCAATGTTATGTAATATGTATATTTCTCTATGAGAATAATGATTTTTTCCTTGGGTATGTAACAATTAAAACATACAAACAATATTAAAAATAAAATATACATATTTTGTAACTTTTTTCCTATAACTCAAATCCTATTCCATTTATTTTTAATAATCGTTTACTAATTATAAATTTAATAAAATCTAAAAAAACTAATTTTACTCAATTAAAATGATTTTTTTTTAACAATATAAAACTCTGATTAATATTTAATCATAATTTTGTTTGATATCTAAATTATTCATTTAATTATATTAAACATGAAATTAAATTTATAAATACAACAATTAAAAGAATCAAATTCCTCTCCTCTTGTTTTGATTGGTTCCTTCTATAATGACCTATAGTAATATTTTCACATTTATATATTCTAATAAAGACATATTATTAACCTTCATAATACATTGATGTAATCATAAGAAAGATGATTCAACTATAAAAGCATGGGTCATAATTATATGTAACAATAATTATAATTATATAAATAATAATAAATAAATATAGTTGTTTTGAATTTTATTTATTTACATTGAAATATAATTTAATATTTTAGATTTTAGGGAATAATTTATTTTGGTTATTATTTATAGGAATTTTAGTTATTAATGAATGGTTAATGTTAATATCAATATGATGTTATAGGCATTTTAATCATTAATGAATGGTTAGTCTCAATATAATGTATTATGTTTTAGTTGTATTTTAATTTTTATTTTTTTATAACATTTTAATTTATTTATTTTTATATTTATTTATTAACTACAAATTAATTTTTTATTAAGAAAACATATTTTAATAAATGTGATATGTTTGATAAATAAATTTTAAAATATATATTAATAATTTTATATAAAAAAATGCATTTTAGATAAAACCTTATATAGTAATCTAGTTTCAAAGGGCTATTTTATTGATGTAAGTTGGAATATTTTTGAAGAATATCTCGCAAAAAAATATATTTTCACATTATTTTTTACTAAAATGTGTTTATTTATGTAAAATAAAAAATAATTTCATAAATACAATAAATTCTAAAAATATATATATTTATTTATCAAATTTTATTAAAATTTTACAATTGTTTATGTAATTATGGTTTAATTTTTTAAGATTGTAAAGATTTAGAAAAATAATATTTTTTTTTAATAAAAGGTTTACTTAATTTACACTTGTTAATTAATGTATACTTATTTTTTAAACTTATTTTTTTTTTTATCTTTGAAGAGTTAGATAATTATATACCCTTCCAATTGAAATTAAGATTAGTCCTTCAACTTTTGATCATTAATCCCTACCAATATACTCATCACTCTAGAGCTATCAACTAATTCTTATCATAAACAAGTGCTATTATAGTAATGGTGTCCCAGCCGCAAATGTAATTGGAAAGGCATGGAAATAATATATTACTAACTTTGCTAATCTTAATAATTGTGAGATTATATGGAAAATGAGTCCTCTAAAAAGTTAAGTTTAAAAAAAATCATGTTACAACTTAATTATCTTCTAACATATTTATTAAAATTCAAAATATTTAGAATTATAACTAATATATATAAAATTCTAATATCAAAATATTTAGAATTCTAATATATAGCAGTTCACAATCGATTGTTATATATGGAGTTATAATCTATAAATCGACGTTGTATAATTGCACACCAATAAATAGGAAAGAGTCGTGGAATTGTAGGGCAGTACGTACAACCATTCGGTTTCCATCCCATTACATGCCTCTTTAGCCTTTCTGCAAAAATAAAAACAAACATACACACAGGATGCAACTTAGAGTCCATCATACTTGTACCTTTAATGTTTTGAAAATTAATTGAACTCAAAGCATTTCTCTATATATAGCAGAAATATATATGACATACCAAAAAATATGTAGTTGCATGCCCTAGTCTCCACTCTAGATTTAGATCTTTGTTATGATTTGCGTTTGTTTGGATTTTTTGTTATGAAACCAATAAGATACATTGGCATCCTCAATTTCTCCAAATTCCTCTAGTTAAGCTTTGGTGTTTTTTATTTCTTCTTTTGGTGGGTTCACCATGTCAGAATTGAAAATGGATTCTAGGATTTGGATCTGTTCTAGTTTTGGAATCCATCTTGTTTTTCCTTTGGGAGGAGTCCCCTCACTCTCCAACCCAAAATTACATGATGATGTACCTTCTCCATGGCATGGAGAATATATAAATTAAAACATCTTTCAAAAAAATATTCGGATTCATGTACTTATATTACCATTTTCCTTATGAAGTGATATCCACATAACATGGTGTTGGCATTGATGTCAAGAATATCAATATGGTATTTTCATTAAGAAAGAATATGTCTTTGATATCCTAAATATCATGAGAGATAGTGTAGTAGGTTGCGCAGAAGACATAGCGCAAGGTGTTGAGGAATATAGTATAAACCTAAACCTCATGAGAGGTAGTGTATTAGGTTACATAGAATCAGAGAACGCAACATTAGGAACTTTGGAAAGGTTGAAGGAAAATATCATAAGGGAAGAGTGCTACAAAGAAGGCGCTATTGGGATTGAATTCCCAACATATCAACTCTAGAACAACTTCAGAGCTGTGAGAAAAATATGTTACAGTCAGGAGGTATGACAACTAATGATCGTTGACCGAAGGCATAAATCAACGATCATGTTTCAGTTGGAATCCAAGTGTAAAGCCAAAGGGTTCAAGGAGGAATCATGTACATTGATGTAGTTTTCGAGACAATCTAGGACCGTCAGATTGAGGTGGATCTAGAGGCTGAGAGAAATTAAGTCCCAACCATCATATCAGGAGCGATAATCCTGTATATTTTAACCTTGTACAATATTTTACTGCAAATATATTTTCAATAAAATAATAGAGAAGATACAATGGAAAATACACACATTACACAGATATTTTTCCCTTGGAAACCCAAACTGGGAAAACCAACATATTCTATATTCATTCATAGTGATACATTGTTTACAATACAATATACATATAGGAGCNCATAGTGATACATTGTTTACAATACAATATACATATAGGAGCCAGCGACATCCAATACCCTAACCCAATGACCTGGATTAGTCAACAACCTTAATTCCTTAATTGGAAATAGGAAACCATCAGCAAAAACCATGTGCTAAAAAACTGCCCAACAATGGACATGAAAATTGAGGTGACACAAAAAACAAGGTAAAAATGCAACACGTTTCGTGAGGAAAAAAATCCCTCAAACCCCCCTGTGCACTCGACGCAACGTAGAAAACCCTGTAGCTAGTTGTGCAAATACTATAACACATGCCCAACATTCTCCCACTTGTTCTTTTCTTTACATACAGGGGGTTACAAGGTTACATAGTCAATAATCCAGGGCAACAATGCCCGTGGATCCTCTACACCAAGAGAACTTCTCAGTGCCCACAGATTTTTTTAATGAATCTGCAACATTCTTCAAGGCGTCCACCTTCATCAACAATACTTTATTTTCTTCAACCATGTCTCTCACAAAGTGATATTGAATATCAATACGCTTTGTCTTTGAATGATAAGTCAGGATATTCACCAGAAAAATTACACTCTGACTATCACAATCTATCCTTACAACTTGTTGTACCAACCTAATACCTGAAAACAATATTTGTAACCATAATTCTTCCTTACTTGAATGAGTGGCTGCCATGTAGTCGACTTCTATAATTGAAAGTGCCACTACAACTTGTCTTTTTCTCATCCAACTTATTGCTCCTCCAAACAGGTTAAACACATACCCATTTGTAGATCTCCTACGATCCAGATCTCCAACCCAGTTTGCATACACAAAGCCATGTATGTCCAACACTTTCGCCAATCCAGGTCTTCCTTGGTAGCACAATCCATGGCTAGTAGTGCCACACAAATACTTGAAAACCCTTTTTACTGTTGTCCAGTGCTCCTTCCCTATTTTTGACATATACCTGCACAAAACTCCCACTACATGTGCAATGTCTAGTCTAGTACAAACCATTGCATACAACAAAATTCCAATTTCACTCGCATATGGAACACGAGACATGTCCTCCTCCTCTTCCTGTGTCTTGGGACACTGATCCACAGATAAATTTACACCAATAGGAATAGGGACCTTGACCGATTTACATTCCTGCATATTAAACCTCTCCAATATTGTCTCGACATATTTTCTTTGATTTAATCAGAGTTTCCTCTTTTTTCGATCTCTTTTAATTTCCATGCCCAAAATGAAATTTGAAGCATCGATATCCTTCATGTCAAATTTAGAGGAAAACTGAGTTTTCACATCCTGGATAATCTCCTTGTTGTTTCCTATCAACAACATGTCATCCACATACAAGACAAAATAAATTAAATGATCACCAATTGATTTAAAATACACACAATGATCCTATTTGTTTGTTGTGAAGCCAAGTCCCAGCATATAAGTATCAAATTGTGTATACCACATCCTTGGTAATTGTTTTAAACCATACAGGGACTTTTTCATCTTGCATACCATCTCCTTCTTTCCCTTCACAACAAATCCTTTTGGATACTTCATATAGATTTCTTCTTCTAGATCCCCATGTAGGAATGTTGTCTTCACATCCATCTGTTCTACTTCAAAATAAAATTCAGCAGCAATAGATAACAAAAATCTTATAGAAGTTAACTTGGCAACATGAGAAAAAATATCACCAAAATCAATTCCATCAACCTAGGAATAACCCTTTGCTACTAACCGAGCTTTGTATTTCTCCACTTTGCCTTCTACATTCAACTTATTTTTAAATACCCTTTTGTTTTCAATGAGATTTCTTCTAGTCAGGAAATCCACTAGATCTCAAGCCTCATTCTTATCCAAGGTTTTCATTTCTTCATCCATGGCCTTTTTTTAGAGATTTCCATCCTCTGAATCCACTTCCTCCCTGACAGTTCTAGTATCATCATTGTTGAGGAAAAGATATGAATTGATCTTACTCAAGCATTTTCAGACTTTACTTGGCTAAAGAAAAGTAGACGGGAATATCACCCTAAGTTTATAGCCAACAAAAATAACATCCTAGCTCACAAGTATTAATTACGAGTTCTTAGTCTAGTATTTTATCAACAAAAAGCTTGCTGGAAATTAAGTTTTTATGTAATTTTCTGAATATAACAGTTGCTGAAATAAATTTAGTAACATAAGTAAGGACACCAAGATGATAATCAAGATAGATGAGACATAAAGAAATCCTTTATTTCATTCCAATTCACCAAAGATTCATTTTCTTTACAAAATCTCATACATAAATCTTGGACCAAAGTCAAACTTAGACATCCCCAATGGAACATACCAAAGGACCTATGATAGAAAACCAAAACTGAACTCTAAAAGATGGATCAGCTTGCTACATATTTCTTCCCACTTGACTCTGCACAATAGCCTTTATCAGTCATGGAAATTAATTCACAAACAGACAAGTCTACACATATTATCAAAGATAGATCAACACCTCTAAAAAACAAGTGTCTGAATGATTTGATTCAGCCCTGAATATTGTTGTCTACAATAAGACCCTGTTATCACAAAAGAGAATTAGGCTTTGATGAATATGTGAATGAATGAAAATTGAACCATCTCAGCACAAACTCAAAGAGAAAACCTTAGCATGCTTATGATTCTATCCTCCCCTATTTTGTCCATCTTATTCATATTTCCAATATAACTCAATTTAAAATGCACAACCATTACCACTATTACCCTGCCAATATGTGCCACCAACATTTCAAGCCATATGCGTATTTACCATATAATTCAATCACAATTGCATAACCATTCACTTGCTAGCTAGGATTTAACCATAGTTCTTAAGTCTTTTATGCAGGTTGTATAGTAAGTAGGATAGATTTAATATCTTCCTCTTGCAATTGTTTCTCACTTCCTTTAAGTTATTCACATGTGATATTGCAGAACTAGGTCCCCTTCCTTTGCATTTGTTCTAATATTTTGCCTCTCTCAAAACTGTCCTTCATGTAATTTTACTGATATGTTTGTTATGCAGGTGTGATAAGAACATACATCAATGATATTAATGAATAACATAGGCGGTAGTAACATAAGGAATCGACACTTCATAAGCTCAATTCATAATCAATAACAACAAGATCTTCATCAACCATGTGAGCCATGTTGCACATCATCTCAACCTCAAAATGAACAGATATGCTCTCAAATAGTTCAAGGGGTCCCACCTACTAGTATTATATAGTTTTTATAATAATAGGCTTTAGCAATACTTTGCGGGCAAAACTTTGTTGACAATTTTTAATCGTCAACAAAATGGCGATTCCATAGGAATTTTTTTTCCAACAATTTTAGAAATCAGGACTCATGGTTTCATAGACCAAGAACATTAATTTTAGAAGACGTAACCAGAATAATTATGCAACAGGGGGAAGTGAGCGAATTTAAGGGAAAAAATGACCGGGAATTTGGGAATAACATATGAAAAATGTTAAGTATGAGGGGGTTTACTCCTGTATGCACAATTATTCATCCAGACTCGGATATTATATCAAGGAGAAAAATTGATGGTTCTTCTCTTTTATTTCTCAATGGATGAAGAAATGGAAAGAAGAAGCGGGAAATAACCAATTTCTTTACAAGATAGCAATGGAAATATATAACAATTTCAAGGGTCCTTCAGAGGAGACATCATAACAGATGTGTAAGCTTGATTTTTATTGACTAACAATGCTTTGCAAGAGTGTCACTGTGGAAAAATTGATCCAACGTTCTATCTTGACCAAACCCTAAAAGATGATAAAGACAAAAATCGCAACAAAAGTAATAATGCAGAAATTAAAACAACAGCAGTAAAAGACTCAATTTGAAAAACAACAAGGAGAGAAAACTTTAACTTAGAAGGAAGAAATCAAGGTACTATAAGCGTAGAAAAGAAGCACAAAAATTGAAAGCATAGCTAAGCTACTAGTATACAACAAAATCTAGACAACATCAGAACTTTTCATGTTGGTTCCTCGCAATATTTCAAGCGAGGGCTGTCAGTGCTGTAGGGAAACAATTGCTCCTGTAAATATTTTGAGATATAAGAATTAGTATCCAAGACAAAATCAATTTGGAAAGGACCGATCACTTGGAAATCTTATGTAATCATCATTCCCTTAACATGTATAGTTAGCTCATTAAGATAGAGATGGAGACTGACCAATTCATCGAGAGTCATGTGCATAGTTTGTTTTTAAAGAAATACATGTATCAAGTAAGCTAAAAAGCTGGAATTTGTGAGGCATGGTATTGCAATTAGTAATGAAAATGGTTTTGTGAAAATTTTCCCCTTTTACTTTGATTTTATTGTAACCAAGCAAACTGTCAAGTAAGGGTCTTAACTATGACTCCACAACCTGTTGCAAAAACATTTCTATACTGAGAGGGGGAAAGGGATTTCTCATAATCGCTTTCTTGAAAGTTCGAAGACAAACACAATTTCTGATATTATCAGTGGTCCTCAAGGCCGATTCCCAGATTGGGACCCATTCGGGGTGGGATGAAAAAAACCTTCCATCCCTTAAGAAATCTCTCAAATCCCTTCAAAAGGGTGCTTCCAGTGCAGAGTTAACAAATTTTTGTTGTTTCTTAGCTAGATTCATAATATGCTGAACAAGACTAGGATCAAAACCACAAAGATCCTCATAAGACCAAGAAAAAACATTTTGAGATTCACCAAGTAGTCTGGTTGACATCATCTCTTCTTTACCAGAACATTGGACCTATATTTTAACATTGGTTGAAGGTTCAAATGTACTAATGTTCGTGAGGATGGTTTCAATCACCTTCCTCTATAACCCCTCTTCTTTTTGTTTTTCATTATTGCCTACAACACTCAAACAAAATGAATTCTCAAGAGGATTCAAGCCCTCTGGAATATCATTATTTTCTACAAATATAATCTCCTTGGGCTCAAGAGGTTCATTTTGAATGACAACACAAATGTAGCTATGGCCTCCTAGAATCCTTCATTTTCATAAATGTATGGACAATGCAGATATTGGAAAGCACAATCAGGCTAGCGAGGCAAGAGTTGCTAAGTAAGATAGGTTGCAAAGACAGATAACCGATCAACTATTGAATTCAACTCCTTCTTAACATGAGTGATGTTGAAAGATAGAAGGTTCAATATAAGTGCCCAAATAGTTTGGGAGTATTGTTCCATCATCTTGTTGCTAGGAGAACATGTCTTACATATCAAATTCACAACAAGATCATAATTTCTGAAAACTAAAAGGTGACTGCAACCAATATTATGGGCGTTCTCAATGCCTAATAAAAAATCTTTGAATTCAACAACATTGTTTGAACAAGCAAACTCCAACCTGTATGACAGATTATGAATCTTTCCTGTGGGGGAAACCAGGATAATACCAGCCTCGTTACCTTCATTAGAGTGTGAACCATCAAAGTGAATACACCATAATTCATCATTTGAATCAATTCCTTCCAGAGGAATATTATCCTCTTCAGCAAAGATGGAATACACTCCTACGTCTTCTTCCATATAGTTTACGCTAGATTGTGGAACACTCTCTATGTAGGGTGAAATTATTCCTTCTCTAAGGACTATAATATTATTACCATTCTGAGGAATGGATAAATGCATCCCGTCGAGTGAGAGGTATCCACCTGTTAGGGCTTGCCAGTATCTTCCCAAGATAATTGAATAATTTCTCACAGGCATATCAATCACCTAAATATTGAGGGTTGTCCTTATCTTAGGATGAGCACATAAAACCAAGGTTACATATTTAATCTCGCCTATGGATTTTTGTTGTAGACTATTATAGGAAAGCATGCTTTTGGAATTTTCATTTATATATGAAAATCCTAGCTCTTCCATAATAATCTTCAACATGACACTTGCACCTGAACCACCATCAATGAGGCAATAATGGGCAATATTACCCATGGTCTTTACAGAAATATAAAAAGGGTTTTTTTTTATAGGGTATCTAAAGTTATGTACACCTACTTTATTTACAAAAGAATCCTCTTCATCTACCTCTTCGGAAAGATTGGCTACAATGGAAAGTTTTCCTTCCATGAATTGTTTCAGATGCATTTGTTGTTCAGGGACAACAACCATGTCTAGGAGGTTTGCATCTTCTTTTATGTTGTCCAATTGATTCAAGATATTGTATTTGGAAGAGGGAGGAGGGGCAGTTATTCTTTGACTCTCAGGAATTTTAGAAACCTTGGGCGTAGCAGTGGTTGAGGATGAGCTTGGGCTAGAAGAACTGTGAGGAAGATCGTATTTACCCTTGGGAGCATAGGATTTTCTCCTAGTGTTGATGACCATGACATCCTCTGGCTCTGCAAAGTCTAGGAAAACAATAGTAGCTTTTAGTATTTTACCAAAGATCTTATCTCTGGAACTCTTCTTTACCTCACACGTGGTTTCTTTATGGTGTTATTCGCAAAAGTTACACCAACTTCGAGGCAAGATAGCCTTAGGCTGAAAATTGTTTTCAGCCTAATTTCTAAAGGGTGTTGTAGAAGAGGTTGAAGCTCTAGGGGTGAGAGAGGATACAACACCCTTCTGCTCAAATGCTATCATACAATTATTCATATCTTGTACTAGCTGTAAGAGAGTGGACATGTTTGTTTGTCTATATGATTATCCCTGGGGAAGACCAATTCTTTCAAGTTGTTCTTCATACTCTGAGAAAGTATGCAGAGCGTAGCCGAGATTTTCAATGGCCTTTTCCTCAAGCCTATGGTGGTAGGGAGAAGGAAATGCATTGTAGTAATGCATGAAAGTGGCTTGGTTCTAAGGGTGGATAAGTTTAGGGATTTGATTATACAACTTGGTGAAATGCAAGTTGAAAGAACTGATGGTCTCACCATATTTGTGAGTGACATTATTGTATTCCCTCAATTTCTCGGCAAGGCTTTTGGACTTCCCATAAGTGGATCGGAACCAATAGATTAACTCCTACCAAGTAGACAAGATCTTAGGGGAGGAAGGTCAAAGAAGTCAGACACAACCTTTCCTGCCAAGGAATTGACAAACAAGCACATGCAAGTGTCATTGTCATTAGCCCCTATGTTATGACAATCATTAGAAAATGCCACTAGGTGTTCGTTAGTACTGACAATGTTATTTCCTAAAAACCTAGACAAGTGCTCTTTAAACTTCGGAACTGGGTGAGTAGCAGGTGCTAGGTTAAGAGGAGAGGACACATACCATGGTGTGGTTGTGGCATCCTCTTCGAATTGAAAAATCCCATACTTTTTAATGTATTTGGTGGCATTTGTAGTATATTGGACAAGGATATGGTGGTTGTAAAAGCTACCAATCACCAATGATGATGAAGATTGGGAATATGGAGCACTTCCAGTGCCACCAAACCCACTACTAGATTCCATCTTTTGGATGATAGATGAGGAAAAGAAAGATGATTTGGATGAATCAGATAAAGTCCTCCTTAGAGAACTTTGTTGGATAGATAACACTACATTTCTTCTTCCTATTTCAGTAATAGGATTGATTTTAGGTGACAAGGCCCTTCTTCTTCTAGAAGAACGAGAATCTAAGGACATGAAAGAAAGGCCAAAACTAAAGAAACAAAAGGTTACTGTTGATTTCTAGGTTGTCTACATCTAGCCTCCAATTGTTCTTGAGAACTAATATCTCGTTCAATCGCTACCCAAGAATGGTTAAGTTTGGCACGGGTATTGGCAATGTCTAGAATGGTGTTAAATATGTTCAAAACAATGTTGGTATGGTCTTGAAGACCAGGCTCAATATTGGGATGCCTTGCAACAGGAACAATCATTAATAACAAATAATCAAAGAATCAATTTCAGAAAAGAAAGATGTATTGATGAAAAAATGAATATAATTTTTTTAACCAGAGAGATATTGAAGATCTCCCCAGTATGGTCACCAAATAAATGTTGAGGAAAAGATATGAATTGATCTTACTCAATCATTTTCAGACTTTAATTGGCTAAATAAAAGTAGACGGGAATATCACCCTAAGTTTATAGCCAACAAAAATAATTTCCTAACTCACAAGTATTAATTACGAGTGCTTAGGATAGTCCTTTATCAACAAAAAACTTGCTGGAAATTCACTTTTTATGTAATTTTTTGAATATAACAGTTGCTGAAATAAATGTAAGAACAGAAGTAAGGAAACCAAGATGATAATCAAGATAAATGATACATAAAGAAATCCTTTATTTCATTCCAATTCACCAAAGAGTCATTTTCTTTACAAAATCTCATACAAAAATCTTGGACCAAAGTCAAACTTAGACATCCCCGATGGAACATACAAAAGGACCTCTGAAAGAAAACCAAAATGGAACTCTAAAAGCTGGATCAGGTTGCCACAGATTGTTGCCCACTCGACTCTACACAATAGCCTTTATCAGTCATGAAAATTAATTCACAAATAGACAAGTCTACAAAAACTATCAAAGATAGATCAACACCTCTGAAAAACAAGTTTCTGAATGATTTGATTCATCCCTAAATATTGTTGTCTACAATAAGACCCTACTATCACAAAAGATAATTAGGCTTTGGTGAATATGTGAATGAATGAAAACTAAACTATCTCAACACAAACATAAAGAGAAAACCTTAGCATGCTTCTGCTTCTATCCTCCCCTATTTTTTACATATTCATATTTCCAATATAACTCAATTTAAAATGCACAACCATTACCACTATTACCTTGCCAATATACACCACCAACATTTCAAACCATATGTGTATTTACCATATAATTCAATCACAATTGCATAACCATTCACTTTCTAGCTAGGATTTAACCATAGTTGCTAAGTCTTTTATGAACGTAGTATAATATGTAGGATAGCTTTAAAATATTCCTCTTGCAATTGTTTCTCACTTCCTTTAAGTTATTCACATGTGATATTGCAGAACTAGGTCCCCTTCCTTTGCATTTGTTCTAATATTTTGCCTCTCTCAAAACTTCCCTTCATGTAATTTTACTAATATGTTTGTTATGCAGGTGTGATAAGAACATACATCAATGATATTAATGAATAGCATAGGTGGTAGTAACATAAGGAATCAACACTTCATAATCTCAATTCATAATCAATAACAACAAGATATTCATCAACCATGTGAGCCATGTCACACATCATATCAACCTTAAAATGAACAGATCTGCTCTCCAATAGTTCAAGGGGGTCCCACCTACTAGTATTATTTAGTTTTTATAATAATAGGCTTTAGAAATACTTTGGGGGAAAAACTTCATTGACAATTGTTAATCGTCAACAATCATCAGTAATAGACAAAGAAAAATTTGAACAGAAATCAGATGGAGTATACCTTTCTGGTAGCCTTCTTTCTCGAACTAATCTCCTCAATACTGGAGTATGTGGATCTTCTTCTTCTTCTTCTTGTTATTTTATAGAGTCGGATTCATCATCCTTTAAATCAAACTCTATTTTCTTTGTTTCTTCCTTACTTGGTAGGACTTTCTATTTAACAACATCCTTCATTTCTCTAAATACCACTTCTCGGTTATACACAACCTTCTTAGTTTTTGGGTTCCAAAGCTTATAACCTTTGAGACCATATTTATACCCAATAAAGATACACTTTTGAGCCTTCTTATCTAGCTTACTCATGTTTTCCTTTGGAACATGAACATAGGCCTCACAACCAAATACCTTGATATGTGTGAGAGAAGGTTTCTTACCAGTTCATACCTCTTGTGGATTCTTGTCATCCAACGTTGATGAGGGTGATTTGTTGACCAATTAACATGCAGTACCCACTTCCTTTGCCCGTAATTCTTTCCCTAAACCGATACCACTAAGCATGCACCTTATTTTTTCCATCAACGTCATGTTCATCCTTTCTGCAACTCCATTCTCCTAAGGTGTATATGGAGTAGTATTATGCCTTGCTATACCACACATCTTACATAATTCTTCAAATTCATTCCCATAGAACACTCTAGCATTATCTGTCCTCAACACCTTAATTATTTTCTCTGTTTGATTCTCAACAAGATCCTTAAACTCTTTAAACCTATCAAAGACTTCATATTTCTTCCTAAGTAAATATATCCAATTATTCCTTAAGAAGTAATCTATAAATGAGGCATAGTACACAAATTTTCCCAATCATGGAACCGACACAGGTCCAAACACATCACTGTGAACTAGATGTAAAATTCATTCTACCCTCATTGCACCAGAGGGTAATGTTACTCGATTTTGCTTCTCATATACACAATTTTCACATAAATCAAAATCCAAAGAGTAGTTAGACATACCTTCAACCATACATTTATCGTGTTGTAGTCGAAGACCCTTCTCTCCATTATGCCCAGGTCTTTGATGCCACAACATAACCAAATGTATATTTTAACCTTTTCTCCAGAGACTATAGGAGTTCTTTCTTCTTAAAATCCAATATCAAGAACAATGGAAGTATTACACTCATCACTAATAGTGCTTCCTTGCATATTATACAGAGTTATAAACTGAACTCCCTTTAGTAGCACCATTGCTCCTCGAACCATCTTCTAGGTTTCCTTTTCAAATATTTTTTTTACCCCTGCATCATCCATTTTTCTTGCAGAAATCAAATTTATGGCCAATACTGGGATGTGAATAACACCAGGTAGTGTTCTAATCCTTTCATATATGAGCCTCAAATTGACTTTTCCTCGACCTATGATTCTAGTTGTCAAGTCATCACCTATGAAAACATTACCTCCATCATACCTTTCATATTCATAGAACCACTCCCTGTGGGGAGTCATATGAAATGATGCACTTGAGTCAACCAACCATGCCTCATGATCTGCATGTGTTCTTGAAGAAGCCAAGTACACATCCCCTCCTTCTTCCTTGGAGGTATTTTCTTATGTAGAAGGATTTTCTTCAGATCCCTTCTTTTTCTCAACTTTGGATCTACATTGCTTCTTGTAGTGCCCTTTTATTCCACATCTCCATCATACCTATACAAACTTTTCGGGAGACTTAGATCTTCCCTTAGACTTAGATCTCCCACTTGAAGACTTAGATCTATTTCTTTGATTGGAGCGTCCTCTTGCAAATAATGCATATGTTCTTTGTCCTTCCATGTTCTTTTGTCTCATCTCCTTCAACAACAAGGATTATACCACTTCATCAAAATTCAAGGAAGTTTTATTACTACCAATGGCCACAACAAGACTATCCCACAATTCTGGTAAAGAGCACAATAAACTGATACACTTATCTTCATCTGAATTTTTAATCTCAACAGATACTAACTGACTTACCACAATATTGAAGGTGCTCAAATTCTTTGCCACCGAGTCTTCATCTCTCATCCTTAGGTTATACAACTTCTTTATTAGGAATAGTTTATTTACTAGGGACTTAGACTGATACAACTTCCCCAACTTATCCCATAAATCTTTGGTTGTAGCTTCCTCTGACACATTCAGTAATACTGAATCTGAGAGACACAGTCAGATTGTTCTCTTCGCCTTCTGATCCAACTTTTTCCAGTCATCTATTGAAGTTCCTATAGGTGCAGTACCTAGATCCAATGTGATCCACTGATCTTTGTCCACCAATAGATCTTCCATCTTGAGCTTCCAAAACTCAACAAATTTCCCATTAAACTTCTCGATCTCCATTTTTGAATTGTTTTCCATTTCTTTTCACTTGAAAAATCAATACCATAGATATCCCACTGTAACAAGGCTTATCACAGTACCAATCCAAACCCTTGACCACAAAGGTGTCCTCCTGAAGCCAACAAAGCTATGATAGAAAATGTAGATTTTAACCTTATACAATATTTTGCTATAAACAAATTTTCAATAAAAAAACAGAAAAGATACAATGGAAAATACACACATTACACAGAGATTTTTCCCTTGAAAACCCAAATCAGGAAAACCATCATATTCTATATTCATTCATAGTGATACATTGTTTACAATACAACATACATGTAGGAGCGAGCGACATCCAAAACCCTAACCCAATAACCTATATTAGTCAACAACCCTAATTCCTTAACCGGAAATATAAAACCATTGACAAAAACCATGTGCCTAAAAACCACACAACAATGGACATGGAAATCAAGGTGACACGAAAGATGAGGAAAAATGTGACACATTTCCCGAGGAAAAAAAATCTCGGGGGCGCTCCACCCGAACCCATGCTACCCCCTCAAACCCCCCTACACTCTTGACGCAATGTAGTAGACACTAATGATAGTCGTGTAAAGACTATAACACATACCCAACAAATCCTCAGCCGTTAGATCAAGTTGTGGAAGGATAGCATAAGTTTCATGTCTCTGGAACTTCACCACTTCAATGACTATTGAAGACAAGGTAGCTCCATGAAATCACAAATTCCCATAGTGACGAACCCCCAAAATCCTACCAATCGTTGGATCAAGGAGGAACTTTGGGTCAATTCTCGATCGTTCGATCGAGTATATTGGAAGGACAAGGTAAGCTAAAAATTCTTGAAGTCACGGAGTGTCGAAGCCCTGAAATCCCACCAACCGTTAGATCTAGGGAATAATTCAATAGTAATGTGAGTCGTTATATCAATAAGCCTAGATCCATGATCCAAGAGGGAGACATGTGGCAGAAGACAAAGATGACATGTGGCCCAATCAACTTGTGACAAGTGTCAAGGCGCATTTGGCACATAAGGTCTGTGAAAGTCATGAATCAGGGTGATAGTTGGCACACATACCAATGTTCCACATCAACCTAGGTGACGTCAGCATGCCACATCACTCTAGGATTACTTCATTCGAGGATGTCCATCTTCTCCTACCAGTAAAAATGCTCGAAGCGTCGAAGGCCAAAGTCATGAAATCATGTGGGTTGTTGATCTAAGATCCTCTGGGATTTCTCATGAATATTAGATCAATCAAGTGGAAATAAAGGGTAAGAACTTCGGCAGGTATAACTCTGGGGGAGTTGAAAACAACTTTAGAGTTGTAATATCTTGGAGTGTCGAAGTCTCGAAATCCCACCAGTCATCCATCCAACGATTGATTAAATCATAACCATAAATCTCCAAGGTATAAAAAGGTTCAAAGTCTATCAAAACTGCGAGGAAGTGAAGATATGACCATCCTCCGAGGAGAAATATCCTTGGTGCAGATTTAAATGCACAAGTAAAATTGCACTGATGTTAATTTAATGGAGGCAGTGCACATTGATATGGACCGTCGATAAAATTTATGACATGTCGCTCTAGGATTAAAAGCGCATAGTGGCCAAGTGTTAACACTCCACTGTATTAAAAGAGTGTGGACCATAGATATCACCATTATATTAATTCTAGATTGTTGATCCAGGATAATGTTGAAATCATTGGATAAGCCCCTGTTTGGAATTATGTTTAGTCACAGGTTCTAGTCACATAGAATAAAGGGGTTCACAGCTGGAGACTTAGTGCCAAAGGTAGAGCAAGCACCTTTTGTAATAGAGACTTAATCATAACCCAAGGTCACATAAAGGAAAGATAAATCACCTGGGGATTAACTCAGTTTCTTGTAGGAAACCTGAGAAGAAATTAATTTATGTTAATGAAAGGGTACAATTGTTCATTATTAAAAGACACCATGATTAAAAGTTCACCATTTGGAAGACTATATAAACGAGAAACAATGGTGAGAAGAAAGTTGTCTCTGTGGTCTACATCTGAAGATCAAAAGAATGTGAAGATTCTAGGGAAGAAAGATGAAGATACTTATGAAGTAAGGGTGGAATGGAGGAGCAAGGAAGGATCGATATCCTTTGCTAATTAAAGTTTAAAAGGGAGTTGGTTCTTCCTAGGGTTGGATCCCTGAAACAAGGGAGTTGGTGCTTCCTGGGGTTGGAGCCTTGAAACATGAGAGTTGGTGCTTCCTAGGGTTGGTGCCCTGAAACAAGGGGATTGGTGTCTCCTAGAATTGGTGCTCTAAACTCAATCATTTATATAAAAACTTGTAATTTGTATTTTGAGTTTATAGTTATTGATGTTATTTACTGAACTTCTTACTTGTCAATAAATTCAATAAATAATTATTTAATAATTTCCATAGAAAAAAACATATCAATATTGATTCACCCCCCCCTCTCAGTATTAAACTACATTCCAACAATTGGTATCAAAGCAAGCTCCTCCAAAACAATCTAATAACTAGAATGTAGATTCTGCATAGTCCAATGGATTAGCAAGAGGGAATGTCTTCCAACAGAGTACCTCTGTTCAAAGGGGATGATTATACATTTTGAAGTGTGAGGATGAAAATTTATATAATGTCCCTAAGGTGTGATATCTGGAAATATGTAGTAGATGGCTACACTACACCTGCTACTACTCCCACAAACACAGATGGAAAGAAGCTTTGCAATGACAATGCAAGAGAAACCAATGACACCCTAGGAGGATTAGTCAACCCTTTATGTGTGAAATTAATGCAATGTAAGTCATAAAAGGAAATATGGGATGAACTAAAGGTCATATATGAAGGAGATATCAGGGTCAAACAGGCCAAACCAAAAACCTACATAAAACAATTTGAAAACTTGAAAATTAAAGAAGAAGAGAACATACCATAATATCTTCATAGAGTGGATTAGGTGACCAACTCAATCAAATCATTAGGAGAAGAATTCAAATATCAACCCATTGTACAAAATATCTTGAGATCATTACCTATGAGGTATTATGCCAATATTTCTACCCTTGAAGTCAGACCAGACCTTGATCAGCTCACAGTGGATGAACTACATGGGATCCTCATAGCATATGAGATGAGAACAGGGAAAGAGAGACTAGAAAAAGGAGAAACAACCTTCAAGGCATCAAAAACAAAGAAGAAACAAGAAAAAATGTCTAATGAATATCATTTAGACATATCATATGTAGAAGAGGCCAATGCTATAAAGAAACTTCGGAAAAGATCTGTAAAATATAAAGGAAAGTTACTCTTCAAATGTTTCAACTGTGGAAGAATTGGACACTTTGATAACAAATGTCCCTATCCCAAGAAGGAGGATAGTGATGATGAAGAATCCTACAACCAGAAATACCATAAAAGGGATAAAGACCAATACAAGAAGAAATTCTATAAGAAAAAAAAAACCTCTAATCCAAAGAAGACATTAGTTATTCAAACATGAGTGAAGATGATGGAGAGCTTCTATTTATGGGAATGAAAAATAATGATGTTGATAATAATGAATCAAATTTTGAAGATGAAGGAGAAGTAAACCTTGAATAATAATTTATCAGTGCACTTGAAGAACTAAGGAAGTATAACAAGAAGAATAAATCATTAAGGGAACAATTGTTAGAATATGAAGAAGCACAAAAGTCAAGAAAAAGAGAAGTGTCAAAGACCATCAAAGAAACAGGGAAAGTCATCAATGATTTGAAGACTCAACTCCAGGAAGCCAAAATAATTGAAGAAGTCATTTTAAAACAACTCAATGACAGGGAACAAGACTATGAAAAGATAGAGGCTTAAATTGTCCTACTAAAAAGAGAAATTGAAAAAGAAAAGAAGCAATCAAGATTTGAAAACAGTTCAAAAATCTTGAATGATATTATTAACAATCAAATATCACCAAGCAATAAGATAGGTTTGGGCTATGACCAAAAGAAGTTTAACAAAGGATATAACTTTACTTATCAGGAAAGTAACAAAAATCCAAAAAGTTATGCAGTATCTATTCAAAGCTCCTTCAAAAAATAAGAAAGCGGGACAAGAACTGATTTAAAACAACATAAATTTGTTCTCCCCTCATAAAAGACTGAATACAGATGAAACACAATTACAAGAAAAACTCCTACAAAGAGGCATCACAATGTATTCCTTGGTTATTGATTCTCTTGCAATAATTTTGGACATAAGGCAGTACATTGTAAGGCTTATGGAAGATACAATCTTATAAATGTCCAAAGGTATAAGAACAATAAGAACAATACAGAGAAAAGAAACTATAACTCTTTCTCTCCTTTACAAAACTTCAATGTTAAATGCCACAAGTTCAACAACTATGGCCATAAATCCAGTGAATGTATATTACCAATGCAATCTTTGAAAATAAGAAGCCCTAACAATCATGATAAGAAGATATGGAAAAGAAAATCTGAAATACAAAGCAAGGAAGATGATGAAGGTATTGCAACTGAAATTGATGAAGTTGGTAATAAGAGAATGGTGGGTAATAATAAGGAATATAAAAATCAGATTCTTTCATATAAATAAGATCATGTTCAAGAAAGAAGAGTTCCTAAAGGATAATATGACAAAATTGTAGATCTTGACGATGTACTATAATCCATTAGCTAATAAAATAAAAATGCAAAGAGAAAATTCTCAAGAAAAAGATAAAGAAGATTTTTTTGCACAAAACAATGATGATGATGATGAACTTCCAATAGGAGATCAACCAGAAGAATTTAGCAATGATGATCTTGGGAGGTTTCCAATCTTATTTCGATAATCTACTAAATTCCCCCTCAATGGAAAATACGAACAAAAGAAGGGAAGGGGGATTCAGGGAAATACTTAATATTGTTCCTGGTAATGACCTCATGAGTATTGAAGAACATAGGAATGTTACTCTTAGTGTCCCCGGGCCAATGGAAATCATAAATGTGGCAAAGAAAATCAGAATGCCATCATTGTTTGTATATTCAAAACCTGAAGTCAACAAGACAAAGGAAATGGCAAGGAGTGTACAATATGCTTTAGAGTACACAATGTTGAAAAGTGTTACATATGATACTAAAGTATGGTATTTCACTGTGGAGATTTCACGACTCAAATCTACATCGGGGATTTCACTATGGAGATTCCCGATCCCTCGATTTGACGAGATGACGTCAGGTGGGCCCCACAACGGAGCTTTCCTCCTGTCAGGATTTTGGACTTTGGAGTTCTGAAGTGCTCGTGTTTCTTGTCCTTAGGATTTGCGAAACGTCGAATCCCGATTTGTCGATGGGCTCTCCCGATATTGTCCGCGTGTCTCCTCAAAATGGACAGCTCCGATCGTTTACGGGGTTTTCACCATAAAGAAACCCGATTACTTGTCCTCAGGATTCACGATTTACCGAATCCCAATGCGCTGATGGCCCTTTCCTTTTCGAGACTTTTCCCAAGTCCTCGGATTTACGCCACGCGTCCTTGAAAGATGGACGGTCCTGATTCAACCTTGGGATATCACGTCTTGCGATGCTCCGTTGACACAACTTCTTTTCCAAATTGAAACCCTGAATGTTGAAACGCCAACGGTTTCCTCAATGTCCACCGCGTGTCCAAACAAAAGAACGAATTAGATCTTATCGCTATTTTGCGTATCGCGATTTCACAAGTTTCGGACTCTTGTTGCAATGATATTTCAAAACCATGAACTCCGAAATTCCGATGGCTTGGATCTGCTGCCACCTGTCCTTTGAGATGGACGGCTCACAAGTCTTCTCGGGATTTCGCGATATCGCGTATCAGAGTTTTTGGAGTGCAATTACCTTTGCGCGTCCAACTCCCGATTATCGATTTTGCGATGGAATAGGATCTCGCCACGTGTCTCTTGATGGACGGTCTAGATGATGTTAGGATTTCGTAGGTCAAAAATTCCTTGTCGCTGCAGAGGATTAAACCTTGTGCACTTTCTTGCGGATCCAACGGCTGTCGGTCCTTTGTGCAAGATCTGACGGCTAAAACTCTTTCACCTTTTCTGCGCTCTCCTCGTCCCTTCTGGACTGGTTTCCCACTTCGGATATGTTCTCAAGATGAGTCTTACAACCTTAATGGTTGTTCTTTGCACCTGAGATGCGTTCTTTACTCCTGTGGAAGAAAGATTCGTGAATCTTTCAAAGATTTGAAACAATTTCACGAGTTCTTCATTCTCTGCTACAATCCTTGATAGATTTGAGCGAATTTCAAAAAACTTTAAATGATGCTGCCTTCTGTAGCAATATTTAATGATTTTGAACATTTTCTTCGAGTTCTTTAAACGATATTTCGTTCTGCAGCTCTTCTTCATCAATCTTTGATGATTCTTGAAAAATTGTTCAAGAAACTTTAAAGTTTCTTCTTTCTCGGTCTCTACTTCCTCGTTCTTTTGAGCGTTGTACGCTCTGCAACCTCTGCAAGCTTCCTACCTTGATCTTTGAATGTAAGATGTTCTGCTTCCTCATGGAAGTTTTCTGCGAGGATCTTCCGAGAGTATGACGGACGACTCTCCAAACCTTGTGAAAGAGACTGTGTCGCATGCTCTCAAGATCCGTGAAGCTCTGCGCTTTGAGGATCGAGTTTCTCTCCGGACTGTGTGAAGAGGCTTACTACTGAAGCTCTGATACCATGATAAATTGTGAAGTAAAGAGAAATACAGAGAGAAAAGAATAGAACATTATATTGGAATGTATGACGAAGAGATTATTAGAAGATACAATGCAATGGGAGATGGCTAAGCTAAATAGGCTCAAGCAAGACAAAAATAGAAAGTACAACTGTCTAGTACAGCTGGCAGTGTACTGTCAGACTATTGAGGTTACATTATGTTTAACATTTTCATGGTTATTGGCCTTTAGGAAACCTCGACCTTCCGAATCTCTGATTTTTCAATCCCTCACTAAATTTGATGTTTGGTTAACAAGCCAGTAAGTGGAAAGAATTGATAGAGAGCCTGAAACTGCCATATATTCTTTGATGATAGCCTGAAGACCAACCTGTACTCCTTTTCCTCAAGTAAAGAGATTAGCATCTCTATCGCATCTTCCCACCCCAATAGCACAAATCAGGTCTCTTAGAGGTAAAAATCAGGGTTATTATCAATCAACTTGAAAGGAAGAGGTCACAGAGGTGAAGTATTGTAGGTACAAGAGTCTATCGACAACTACTGTGAGGCAGGAACCCAAAATCCTTAATTTATTTTCTAAACCTAACATTAATTACATCCTAGGTCTCAAAACTTTTGGCTGGCTTGGTTTGTATTTCGATTGTAATTGTGGCATTTTGAAATACTTGGTGGCCTGATTTATCTGTTAATCCCCTGAATTGATGGTAAGTTTCTCAAATTTTGATACATTTATTTGCTAAATTGTTTAATTTTGCACTTAGTATGTGTACCAATTAAATGTGTTTATACCATTCAATGAGTGTTTTTTCTAAAAATAGGTTTTACCTATATTTTATTCTGATAATCCATGCATATTTTTTTAGATTTCATGATTTTGCGTTAAGCAATTATTTGGCTAGATATTTCAAGAAATTTGTTGCAATGTTGTATTTGGTTATTGAGAAAAATAATTTATAGTTTGTTGGCTAGGTCTCTGACTTCTTACTTCTTCTTGGGTTGACCAAGGTTCAGATATGAACAGGTTTCAAACAAAACCCTCTAAAACTATCGACCCTCCTAGTAAACCAGAAGGCAATGCCACGTGCAGAGTGCACACCATAGTCTCACTCAAGATAGCTCTATGGGTGACTGCGATACCTAGGTGTCTGCAGTCTAGGAATGAGTGGGGATCTGGGAGAGTATTCTATCTTTATTTATTCCTTAAACTTGTTCTTGATTAAATTATTTCCAAAATTTATTCATTCATCTTATAGCCTTATGCATGCATGCTAATACATCTATTTATTCATTCATTCATAAACTAATAATTGACAAAAAGTAAAAATTGAAGAACCATCACACATAACACAAGTTTTAATGTGGTTCACCCCCTCTTGGGATACGTCCACAAAGATTTGGCTTCCCTGCTCTTTTATTTAGTTTGTTGTAAAATCTAGCGCTATGTGGATTACATCTTCAATCACATAATCATGATGAGGTTAAGGAACCTCTATGAGGCAGAATAGATCACACCAAGCTCCCGAGCCTATGATCTAACCCTCAAAATCTAGCTTATTCGATTCTTTTAAAGATCAACAATATTTAGCCACTTAACCAATAATAACCGACCCCCTAACCTAGACCTCCTAGGTTCTTATTTATACTATTTCACTGGCTTATAGCCGTTACAATCCTTATCAAAAACCCTAACCTTATCATGGTTAGGCTCATATTTGAGGGGTCTTTTACTAATAGGTCTAGCCTCAAGTTTGAGGGGTATCTTCATCTCACCTATCTCCCCTGTTATGCCTTTCATATTTGTAAAGGTTGTTGGAAACAGGTCATTGTATTCATGCAATAATTCTGTTATTATTTCTACTGTTTGCTCATCCCAATAATCTCCAATACTTTCCATTTTAGGATTTTCATTGGTACCAATGTTGACTTTCTTAACTTTGATTGGTGAAACAAATACTTCCGAATCTAGATATGGACCTTCCACCTCTCTTTCTCCTTCAATTTATGTAATATGAATATTGCGTGGATCATCTTCATCTGGTGCTTCCTATTCAACATGATAGCATGAGAGCACCTCTTTGACTGGCTATTTTTTTTGTTGTTGGTATTATGTCATGATTTCAACTTCTGGTTCATTAATAAATATCATTCATTGTATCAGCTTTAGTGCTTGTTATCCCCGATCTCTAGGGATAACTAGGAGATCATGTCTTGAGGCCCACAGGTCCTAGACATGGATTACCCAGAGAAAGATTGACCTGAGCATAACCCTGGAGGGCCCATCCTTTTTCTTCTTCATCAGACTTGTTCTGTTAGCAACAACAACATCCATCACCATCGGTTTGGACTTGTATCAAAGAAGACTCTTGCTCCATGAGGTAATTGGTCCAGGTATCATGCTATGTGCCATGTTTGATCATTATAACTTTCAGATATATGCATCAGGTTCCTTACATTTCTGACAACTGCTTGGATCTTACACTAACCCACTTGACCATTGTTGGGGGATTAACGAGGCACCCTAGTAAGCTTCTACCCATGGGTTTTGGTTAGCCACCAGGGGGGATTTGAAGAGACATCGTCCGCTCCCACCATATTATCATTTTACATCTTATCTCCCATACATCTATCCCATTCCCCTAGTCTGGTCATTAGGATGACCTATTTGAGGGGTTACACTTTGTCATGTAGGAAGAAGGGGCTAAAGGCCTAGGAGGTAAAAGAAGCTGGTAAAAGATAAAAGCCATAGGAAATAAAACCTAGAGATGCCTCACCCAGGGATCCCCAAGAAGTCAATAAAAGGCCTCTCAATAAGAAACAAAAGGGACCCAAAGAAAAATAATAAAACAAGGCCTAGCCAAGAGGATGG
>SNQJ01S0071042.1:27512-43221 GCA_010110895.2 Picea sitchensis
GGAGGACAAAAACATAAACAAAGTTAAGCCAAGGAAATGAGAGAGTTGGGGTTTGGGCTTACCTCTTTAGCTCTTGAAACTTGAATGTTGAAACTTGAGATAGATGGTTGCCTTTGTTCTCTCCTCCAAGTTCCTCTTTGCTCTCTCCTCCAAGCTCTCCTTTGCTCTCTCCTCCTTTGCTCTCACAAATCTGCACTCTCCTTTGCTCTCACAAATTTGCACTCTCCTTTGCTCTCTCCTCCTCTCCAAGCTCAAGCAAATAAAGATGAAAGAATGAGGAGAATGGAGGAAGAGCTCCTTTATTCTCCTCATTCCTTTCTCCTAAACCCTAAGCCTAGGTAGGTCCCACTCCCACTCACAAATGATTAAAAAAAAATGAGTTTTTTTTGAGTTCGCGGGTCCTACGCGGGAGCGTCCAGTCACTGGTCGGGAGCGCACGGGGAGCGTGGTCGGGAGCGAGGGGAGCGAGATGGGAGCGCGCTCCGGAGCGTGGAGCTCCCGAAATTCCAGGGAGCGTCTTAACACGTTCCGGAGCGCGCTCCCACCTGCGCTCCTTGGACGCTCCCGCTCAGAGCGCGCTCCTGGGCTTAGGAGCGGGGGGGGGCGCTCCCGGTAACTATACTACGGCATAGAGATGATCGTCTGCAATGATGATATTGTTTCCGAGAAACTTTGGCAACCATTTGTGAGACTCATTTGGCATTGTGTTGGGGTATCCAGGGATGGTGGCCATATTAAGGGGTTTTTAAAGTTCTTTTGCCCATGGTAAGCGATTGGAGCAAAGGGAAGGGTACCGTGGAAAAGGGTTTTGATAACGAGAGACTGGAGGGGAGGCCTTCTTCCGTAAACCTTAGAAGGTTTGAATCTTCCTGTCGAAAAAGGCTTAAGGAAAGAAGGGTTCTAGGAAGGTGGAGTCGCCAGATGAGCTTAAAGAAGAGCTCATCGAAAGTGAAAAGGGAACGTCCTTTAGGTGGAGTCGCCAGGTAAGCTAGGGAAGACATGGATAGCTTGCCAAAGTGTCGTTAGGGTTCGGAAGAGGATTCAAAATCCGCCCCGGCAACGGTGCCAAAATGTTATTGCACAAGTTGTAGGTTGGGCAAAGCCCGACCCAACGATCAAATGGTGACAACTTAGAGAACACCTACCCACTGTCACCTTAGGCAGGTATTCTTGTCACTTTAGAGATAAAAGAATCACCTCAAGGGGGAAATCCCAAGTGACCCTAGGGGGACATGAGATGAAAAGTGGAACGATGGAAGTGTATCCCCCATAGGTCAAGATACTAAGCACAAAAGGGCTTGAGAATGAGTCTTGGTCATAGCCAAAAGTTGCCAAGAGCTAAGAGTACCTACAAAGAGTGATTGTAGATGCCCGAGACACAAGAACAAGCCAAATATATGCGTATAATGCTAAGTGGACAAGCAAGCTAAGATTGTCGTCCCTAATTGCAGCAGTAAACAAAAGTATATATCAGCAACAAAAAGATAGTGAGAGCTACAAAATAAAGTTTCTCAAAGCTTACTGAAAAGTATAAGAGACAAGCTAGCAAATTGACTAGTTTAGCTCAAGAGGATAGCATAAAACTTTGGCAACAATGTAAGGTTGTTGTAAACAAGTTCTGCAGAAAAAATTATCAGCCTTATGGTTGTAACAAACAAGTTATTACAGCAAAGAAATCATCCGTCAAAACTTGCCAACAATCCGCCCAAAAAGTGTGCTACCATTAGTAGATTAATGTGACAACCTTTTAGCAACATTCAACAATTGAGTAGCAAGTTATAAATGAAAAAGTATAAGAGTTTCTGCAGCCCTAATGGTTGTAGATGAAAAGTTGAAATAGCAGCAAGAAATACTTAGCCAATTGAGACGCCCTAGTGGCTCAATCAAGCACATAAAGCATAGAATTGATTCCAAATTTGACAATCTCAAAAAAGTGATTTTTCACGTTTACCAAGGCAAGTATTTTATATCTCCAATGCAAAAATCAGATTAGTGCCTTTAATATTTGGGTGAATGGAGTCTTTAAACATAAGTTGGATCAACAAGATCCCTTGGGGTTTAAATACTCTTACTCCCTAGGGTATGCTAATCCAACTAGGGTAAAGTCTAGGAGGGTATACACACTCGTATTCCTCCTAGGAACCCTTGCAAAATGACTTGTAAACTTAGCAAATTAAATGAAGCTTAGTGGAGGGTGTATCCAACATACTCCTCCTAGGATTTAAACCAACAATAACCAAGAAAGAGCAAGAAATAACTAACAATGCAGATTTTTCCTTACCAATTCCAAGAAAGAGAGAGAGATCAAACCCTAGTTCACCAAGCAATTTACCATCCAATAGCAAGAGAGCAAGCCTCCAAGAGTTGCACACCACCTTAGCTCATCCAATCAGCAAGAGATAACACCAAAAAGCATTTGCACGAGAGATAAACACCATAAATCCTCAAGCATAGCGAAAATTTCAGCCAAGTACTTCTCACAATGGGAGAGTTATGTTATGAAATGAGATTCAAATGATCTTTATTTAAACAAAAAGTCTTAAACATAGTTTGTCCACATAAGTTACGATAAACACAAAATAAGGGGGCAACAACCCTTATTTTTCCCCTTTACACAAATAATATTATTTAATTTTACTTTTGCACATGAAAGAAAACCTTAAAACATGACGTCACCCTCTAAGGGTGACGCCCTCTAAGGGTGACATTTTGACCCTTTGAGCAAGTCGTTGAGATGGAAGGTTGAGGTCGTTGGGGCTCATGTAGCCTCCCTCTCATGCGCTATAGCCTCCTCAAGTCTTATCCAACCACAACATGCCAAGTGTCAAGTAGCAACTCCATTACCACCAAACCCTAGCCCCTCTGTGACATCAAGCCTCAAGAAAGTGTCGTTTTGCCTCCTTCAAGCAAAATGTTTGAGTGGTAGGGGCTAGGTTAGATCCTCCATGATGCCATGTAAGCCTCCAAAGGCATGTCTCTATGATCCGGCATGTGGGCCCTATTATAGCACAACTTGTAGGTTGGGAAAATCCTGACCCAACCACAAAAGCAAGTGCTACAACTTGAGAATCCTACACCTAATGTCACCTCAATGTAGGTCCCACGCTTCAAGGGTGACTAGGTCACTCTACGGAGGCGATCTCATTGACCCTAAGGGGAATGAGATGAGGATGGATAGAGATAGAAGTGGAGCCCCTAGAGGTCAAATCTAAGTGGAGTGAGAAGTGGAAAGAGATGCCTTGTAAGTCAAGTGATTGTTGCCCCAAAGGTGTAGTACTTCTCCAGATGATTGTACTTGCCCGAGACACAAGAAAATCCAACTTGCAATGATATATGTTAGTCTTGATGTGTAGTTAAGCTTGATGTCCCTAATTTGCAGCAATCGCTGACAGCTTATATCAGCAAGTAAGACATTCAAATCAGCATGTAAAGCATAAGATCAATGAACAATATTATCAATGAATATGGTAATCAATTATGACTGAAAAATGGCACTTTGAGGTTGAATAAAGCAAGTTGTTATAACATGTATTTTCTACAGAAAATTGCAGCCTTAAGGATGGCATGCAGCAACAAAATCAACCACAGAAAAGTGCAAAGAACTAGCTCAAAAAGTGTGCCCTAGTTAGTAGACTAGGTGAGTGAAGTTAGAGAGATAGTCTAGGGTTAGTTTAGGAGTTAAGAGAGTGTTAGTAGCTAGGGTTATGCAGCCTTAATGTCTGTAGGTTAAAGTTTGTAACAGCTATTAAAGTAGTGGGAGAGAGGGGACGCCCTAGTAGGGGAAGACTCCTTTCAATGTGGCAAACCAACTCCAAGCAAGAGATCTTTCAAAAGACAAAAATTCATGTTTCCGAAGGCAATGACTTTATATCTCCAATGCAAAAATAAATGACTAGTGCCTTTAATATTGGGTTAATGGAGTCAAATAAATGAACTAGAGAAGTTACTTCCTTGGGGGTGTAAATCCTCTTACTTCCCAAGGCAAGTATCTCTAGTTAGGGTTTGAGAATGAGGGGTGTAAATCCTCTTACTTCCTCAAACAAACCCTTGCAACATCAATGAACTTTAAGCAATAAATGATGGAGACTAGAGTGGGGGTGTAAATACTCTTACTTCCCACTTAGCTCCTAGCACAACAATCCTTGACTTGAAAACATGATAGCATAAGAGTAGAAGACCCTGCCAAAATCAAGAAAGATGCTAAGATAATCCACCATAAAAGCTAGAAAGCATTCATCCAAGGCTAGCGCCCCAATCCTCCATCAACCATTCATCAAGATAGCCATAAACAAATGCACAAGAGATAAATATACCAAGTGTAGCGAAACTTTCAGACCAAGTCTTCTCACAAGAGGGAGAGTTATGTTAAAATGAGATCTTATTATCTCGTATTTATACAAAAATGTCACCAAGGTGACTTGTCCATATATTATCGGTAAACCACAAGACTAGGGGTCAACAACCCTAATCTTGCCCCCTTTAACAAAGTAATATTAAACAATTCATTTAAAATTTCACTTTTGCACAAATAAAACCCTAATTTTACATGGACGTCACCCTTTTAGGGAACGTTTTGCCACTTAAGACTGGAAAAGCTATGCTAGGCCTCCAAGGGCCATATGTCAAGCATCTATGCAATCTCCTCGTGGCCAAGGCCTCATCCTCCTCAAAACGTCCATGTGTCAATGTGTGGCAACACCACCACCAAACCCTAGCGCCAAGTATGACGTCAAGCTAAAAAAGAAGACGTTTTGCCCCTCCTGGGCCAATCGTTTGGCATGTGAGGGTTGGGCTAGGTCTTCCACATCATCTTCTAGGTCTTCAATTCTTCATCTCTGTGATTCAGCATGTGGACCTTTAGCATCAAACCTATGGGCTTGTAGCCCCATGGAAGCCCAACCTAGGCTTGTTCTCCCAAAATTGTCCACCAACTAGGTCCTGCAAAGACAAATGAGCACACCCTCCAAGGATATCAAGTCTCCTAAAATTGTCCACCAACTAGGTCCTGCAAAGACAAATGAGCACGCCCTCCAAGGATATCAAGTCATAACATCATGATAAGTGAAACAATCAATAAATGAACCACCTAAGCATGTGCGACTTGTCAAGCTTGAATATGAAAGGGTTGACGAGGTGTCCTATTGGGTAGATCTTGCCCTAGGTCAAGGAGAGTTTCCAAGAGATCCCTCTCTAAGCCATCTAAAGTGGTTGAAGTGGTTGGGGTCAAGACTCAATGGGCATAGGGCTCATGACATACAAGGGGTCGTAGTGTCTCATTCATGGGTGCCTTTGTAGAGGGTGTGTGGTACCTTCGTCCATTAATTGTCATTCTTTTATTCTTTCATAATTTTAAGGAGAGGTTGAAGGTCACTGCCCCGGCGTGGTGACTAGATAATGGCAATGTCACCCACAAACACCTAGTGGAAATGAGAAGGTTGGCTCGTGATGAGACCCCCTTTCTCTTAGCCCTGAAAATGAGAGCCATTACCCTGGTTTGGTGACCAGATGATGGCAATGTCATACCACTACCATGGACGTGATAGGTCGGCTCGTGATGAGACCTCCTATCCTTCAACTAACCTTTTAAGCATTCTTTATCATATTGTGGGTCCCCTTTACTCAAAGATAGGTGTTTCACTGCTTTCTTGGGTGATCCCTGAGCGAAGCATCTGGAAGAATCATACAAGGCTTTTATCTTTTACCCAACATCAATCCCTCTGGGCCTTCAACCCCTTCTTCCCACAGAATGAGGGACAACCCCTTCTTGGGTCAATACACCCTAAAATCCCAAGAGAT
Source organism: Picea sitchensis (assembly GCA_010110895.2). Lineage (NCBI taxonomy): Eukaryota > Viridiplantae > Streptophyta > Pinopsida > Pinales > Pinaceae > Picea > Picea sitchensis. The sequence goes on from SNQJ01S0071042.1 coordinate 33,309, forward strand.
AAGGAAATGGAAGGGAACAATGATGGAAAGTCGTAAGTATGATCGGGAACGGCATGATGGCTCTTTAAGGGAGTTCCTAGTAGCAAACCCATCCCCAAGGAAGACAAATTACTAGGGAACAATGTTAACCACCAAGGTGAAGCAAGGAAAAGGCATAATGTCCAAGCATATATCATGAAATCTAGAGCAATCTAAGATACAACATACTCAACTGGCTTAAATATTGAAATGATGCTCACCATAATACTGACTTGTACCTCATGGAGCAAGGCCCACTGCCTTCCGAAAACCAACTGATGTGGTGGAGGCCATCTAGAAATCGGTGACCATATGTGGTGGTGAGAGGGGTTTCCATCTGTGCAAAAGGGTATTGTTGGTTATGTAGTCTCTCGACACTCCATATCTGCAACCTAAGGGCCTCGAGACATAATCTCTTTAATTATCCACAAAATGGGGATAACAGGCCCTTCACATCCAGCCTATGGGCTTGAGGCCCCATGGAAGCCCAAGCTAGGCTTGTTCATCCAAATTTGTCCACCAACTGGGTCCTGCAAAGACAAATGGATACGCCCTCCAATGATCTCAAGTCAAAGCATCATGATGAGTAAGTCAAATCAATTAAATCAATTAAAGTGTCATCCAAGCAAGTACATCCAAACCACCTCATCAAAATAAACTAATGCTCAAAGACCCTATGCAACTTACCAAATTTGAGTATGGGAGGGTTGACAAAACGACCTATTGGGTGAATCATCCCTTAAGTTTAGGGGTGTTTCCGGAGGGGACCTCCTTCTAAGTCATGTAGATGATGTGTTTTGGATGAGGGGAAGACTTTTGGGCATGGGGTTCGTGACATACAAGGGGTAGTAGTGTCTCACTTATCGGTTCCTTTGTAGAGGTTGTGTTGTGCCTTCGTTTTCAATGCATCCTTTTTCCAAGGCCATTCATTGCCATTAATTAATTAATGATCCAAAACCTTGGGTACTCCCTAGAGTGATATCAATTAGCTTGGGGGGTAGCACCACAAGGCCACTTGAATCTAGAGGTACACAGAGTGAAATATGCAAGGAAAGAAAGGGGCATAGCATGAGTGTACACAGCTCAACAAGTGGGGATATTTATATTTATGTGTTTGCTTTTGCAGGTCTTTGATCGTTTAAGAGAAGTGTTTCATTGCTCTCAAGACCTCTTTGGGCGAGCATCTGGAAGGCGCATAATCAGGCTTTTACCTTTTTCCAGCCACAAGCCTTTGGGCCTTCATCCCCTTCTTCCCATGAAGTGAGGGACAACCCCTTCTTGGGTTAGTATACCCGAAAAACCCAAAAGGTGAGGAGATGAGGGGATGCAGTATGGAAAGTGGCAAGTATGGTCGAGAATGGAACGATGACTTGTCAAAAGGACCTCCCAGTAGCATACCTATCCCTAAGGGTGACCCATTTACTAGGGCGCAATGTCAACCACCAAGGTGAAACAGGGCAAAGAGCATAATGTCCAAGCAAATGTCACATAATCAAAAGCAGTAATAGATGTAACAAATTCAAATGCCTTAAATATTGAAATGACACTCACCATAATACCTGACTTGTACCTCATGGAGCAAGACCCAATGTCTTTCGGAGGCCAGCTGATGTGGTGGTCAGTTGGCTCTCCATCTGTGCAAGTGGACATTGTTGGTCAAGTTGTCTCTTGATACTCCATGTCTGCAGCCTGAGGGCCTCGAGACGTCATCTCCTTAGTTATCCCACTAAATGGGGATAACACTAAGGAATCGTAAAGCTCCTAAGGTCTTTCTGTCCATGTAAAAATAGTTTACATCTTCACAGATACGTTTAATTCACCAAGTCTTAATTCAACACAATGCCTAGATCACTAGGCCTCTTGTGTGGGTTGGAACTAACCCAACAAGGAATTTCACTACCTTAGCATTGTTATTAATACAATCACCCTTCACCAAGGCTTCAATTACCGGTACAGATTAGAATTGGCCCAAACTAGCCAATTTGAATAGTTTAGGATAGAACCAGCCTATCAGTCCAATCCACAAGCTAGTTCAAGGTCCTCACGGGATGCGCCTCTCTAGACAGGCCAAAGCCATTGAATCCAAGCAATTTCGATAACACTGATATATACATGTATTTATGGATATCTCATTGTACATCCACAAAGTGAACTCATATATACAGACATAAATGGGCATTCTTGCATATAAACTTGCATGTTTTCTATTTATGTTTCTTTCTTCCTTTTCTTGTATGTGTGTTAACATACACTAAGTGTTTCCATCGTTTGCATTCCCTATAATCGAAGACATGAACCTATGATTAGGGCATGTCCCTCAACACTAGTGTGAGATTAGGGATGCTTGTCCTACCACCAATTGTGGAGGATGGCCCCTAGGTATCCTAGGACACACCCTATGTCCCTGGATACAAAATAAGGGACATACCACCCCCTTGATACGATATAAGAGAAGTCTATATTTGATATATCATTTTCAGGATGTTTTGCGTACAGTAAGTCATTAATCTATGAGTCTATGACCCATATCCATGAGTATTAATCGCAACTAACCAACTTCTCATGATTTTGAATAGTCCGCTTAGCACTCATTGCATCTAGTGATGCTCATAAGGGTGAAGAAATGGGACTGAAACTAGCAAAACGAATCGCATAATCATCACCTTTGAGGCTTGCACCTAGTAAGCAAGACTTCCTGGGAGGTCACCCATCCCAAGACTTCTCTGGCTCAAGCACACTTAACTATGGAGTTTTCCCCACAATCAAGCCCACTTAGCTTGCTACCCCATTTGCAAAACCTTAGCAAATCCATATTTAATAAGAAAACATATTTAAAGACAAATATTTCAAACTTATGGTTGAATGGGTCAAACCCTAGGGCAACCATTTCAATGAAGGAAAACATAAAAGAGCGAGGGGAAACCACAGGAAAATATCGTCGGACCTGTTATCCCCGATTTCTAGGGATAACTAGGAGATCATGTCTCGAGGCCCACAGGTCCTAGACATGGAGTACCGAGAGCAGGATTGACCTGAGCATGGCCCTGGAGGGCCCATCTTTCTTCTCTTTCATCAAACTTGTCTTGTCAGCAGCAGCAGGATCCATCACCTTCGGCTTGGACTTGTATCGGAGAAGACTCTTGCTCCATGAGGTAATTAGTCCAGGTATCATGGTATGTGTCATTTTGATCATTATGACCTTTAGATATATGCATCAAATTCCTTTTACTTCTGACGACTGCTTGGATCTTACATTGACCGGCTTGACCATGGTTGGGGGGATTGACAGGTTGCCCTAGCAAGCTTGTACCCATAGGTTTTGGTTTGCCACCGGGGGATTCGCAGAGACAGGACAATGATTGGTCAAGCCTTTACACATGAGAAGAAGAAGGACGTTCCACCCAGGACACTTTGGTTGAGCCCAGCCCAGGGGGGTTGACCCACTTCAGATGGAACGTTTACCTTTTGATGGCCAGGACGTCACCCAGGAGACTTGGATGTCATCTTGAGCGTGTGGCAGTTGGATAGGACGGGTGGCACGTGTGGCAGCTTGGGGGAGCCCAGAAAGGGCTAACGTCTGACTTTTGGATGCTGGCAGCTGGACTAGCCCCAAAAGGGCCTAACGTCTCCCTCAGAGGGGCTTGACGTCTCACTTTTTGCTCATTTATGTCTTTTACTTAGCAGTTAATGTAAAAATAATATGATTTTGGTTTGTAGCCTTGTCGGCTATTTTTAATGACCTAATTTTAATTAAAGGGTCATGATACACTATATATTGAGGATGTTTTTCCCTCATTTGAACATAACACACAACTCACTCTCTTGTGAGGTCTGATTTTTGCGCCCTACTTGGGTATTTGGTCTTTTAAAGTGAGGCGCACTTGTTGATGGAAGGATTTTCTTGGCATGTTTGGCATTTCTCTTGAAGGAAGGTTTACAACTAGGGTTTGCATATGCTTTTCATCATAATATGTAAGTGTTTTTCTTGCAAAACTTCTTAATTGAATGGTTGTAAGTTTATATTCTTGCATTTACTTATAAATTTGCTGATTTTAAAACCCTAGGTGACAAACACACAAGTAGGTCCTTGTCTCATGTCCCCTTAGAGAGAAATATTCAGCCATTGAAGGAGGAAGAAAGAGCGTAGGCTTTGTTACACTCTTCTCACTTCTTTCCTTAAGCTAGCTTTGATTTTAAAGGTTAAAAGGAGGGTGACGTCCTATGCCTAGGTTATCTACACCTAGGGTCGTCCATCTTCTAGGGTTTTAGTGATAAAGACTTGCCATTGCAACACTCTCCCTCACTTGATCCTCTTGTTTTATCTCTCCTCGTATGCTAGTCGTTTTTCAAGTTTGACCTAAAGAAGGAGGAAAGAGCACGAGGCCTTGCTTAAGCAACATCAGAGTGAGCCTCTTTCCCCTAGGGTTTTAATTCTAGGGCCCTGCCATTGCAGCACTCTAGAACCCTTCCCTCTTGTCTTTATCCTATTACTCCTTCAACCTTGTGTCCTCTCCTTGAATGACTCCATATACCCTTAGGCACTAATCTTAGACACACAACGTTGAAGTGATAGTGTCCAAACCAACTCTCAAAACCTTAAATTTTGAAACCCTAACTAGGCTGACATCACAGTTGGTTATTCCATCTTGACGCAGCAAATATTGATAATAAGCAATTAGATGATGGTTAAAGGCATTTATTGAGTAAATGATTGATTGGATATATTGTTTGCTACATCATCTCAATAGTTATTGATGAATTGATACTTCTACATTGCTATATTGACAAAACGTTGATCTCATTAATATATGTTGTTTCATTGCTTATATATAATTGTCAGATAGTCACATGAAGTACTAACCCACTGAGTTATAGCCTGCATATATATATTGTATTGTTGTTGTCTTGTTCCAGGCAGGTGTTTTCATTTGGGCATACACTTCATTTATTGGTTGATTAGCCGGATTATTTGACCTTTGGTGGTAACTTGTGAGGAGGAAACTTTGCCTTGATCTTTATACTTTGGCCTCTTCAAAACCCCAGGTTACCGGGGACGTCTCCCCTGGGTTAACCTCCCTGAATAGAAAGAACCTCCCCATTGAGGTGACATTGGGTGGGGAAGGTTCCTATTACGCCAGTTTGGCCTCAATCCTTTAGCCTTTTGACCTAGTTACAAACTGTGTGATAACAAGACCTCCATAATACAATAATACTAGTTCTAACCATCTTGGCACATTCTCCAAGGGCACACTTCACTTGGAGAATATTTTGTGTTTTGTTTGGTGGTTGAGATAGTTACATGGCATAGTTTTCTAAGGAACACCTCTTCTAGGTGGTCTCTCATCATTATTGCATGGATATTTCAGCTACACTTGGAATATTTTGACCACATCATTAGAGAGCACCTTCACCTCTTTGACTTGGCAAGTATATATTATTTTATTTGGGGTGGTTATGCAGGTTGTTATTGGGAAGATGTGGCACATGCTTAGGGTCACATCTGTGACTAAACATGCTCTTGTACTTGGCCTCCTTTCTATTTTTGGAGATTATTCTTGGAGAGCGCACATGTGGAATGTTTCTTCTTCCTATTTTTGGATATTCTTGGAGGGCGCACGTGTGAAGACATTTCTTGCTATTCTTGGAGACATTTCATGGAGTTTTGGCATAGTCAAAACCCTAATTCGCCCTTCTCTCCTTGGATTTTCTTTATGGAGATGGTCCACTTGCTATTTTGGGGTTTTGACTACATCTTTTCTTATGGAGCGCTCCTTTCACTTGGCATCTTGCACATTCATCCATGGATTTGGTTACCTTGAAATTCAAAAATGTAGAGTGGTTGCATGCATACATATTCTTGGAGGGTGCATTCCATGTGGACACTCGGCATTTCACTTGATGCCTATTTTTGGTGGTGCATCCCCTTCATGAGTATTATTTGGTGCAAACTACTACTATTTATGGATGGGGGTGAATTGCCTTGGAGAGGCTATTTTTCACATGTTGTAACATGGTCAACCGTGGATTTAGGAGAGATATAACCACTCCATTATTATAATATTTGTTTGACTTGTCATGAAGTTAGTTAAAAGACAATAATCTTTTATTGTATGAGTGAAGAGACTCTCTATAAAAGAGGAGCTATCTCTCCATTCGAATGGTTGGGGAACTTAGGGATTGAGAACCTCTCCCATTGGACTACATTGTACATCATTTCGCAAGCTTAATGGAAGATTGGAGGCATTGCATCTATCATAGGTGAGACTTTATTTATGCAATTCTTTCACATATTGTTTATTTTCTAGGAAACCCTTGTAACTAGTCATGAAGACCTTGTAATCATGTATCTACCATTTGGATAATGTAATGTGAGAATTCAATTCCTCTTATATTCATTGTTGTTATATTAACTTCCATCTAACAAACCAAGTTGTTGCTTTAATTAATAAAACATCATCTTCATGGCTTTGTTTTGGAGCGACACCCTTAGCTCTCCAAGGATAATTTTCTGCATCAATTTTCAGCAAGTTAAGGTTGATTTGTGACATGGATAGAAGCCCTTATTTTCCTTACACATTTATGCACTTGCCCTCTTGGATTCATACCACTTTGACTATGTTTAGCCCATATATGGATTGGCACTTGGTCTAGGAGTTTATACCTTCATCCCACACCAATCATTTATTCCACTCTCCCTACAACCATTTGTTTTGTTAAGGCTTACTCTTCATAGATCACATAGAGCCTCTACTCCATAGCCTTAGCAATCCTACCTTTAAGGGAAACCCCCCTTGAGATGGGGAAGAGTCAACCTAGAGAGGGAGGAAGAGCTATCGAGGTGACAGTGGTTAGCCTTCCTAAGTTGCACAAGACTAGTCCCTCGATGTTTGGGACTTTACATCATACAAGGGTGCTAGATTTTGTTGTAACAAGCCAAAGCATGGGGACCTGAACTCTCTATGTCTTGGCCCAATCAAGCTCAAAATGACAAGGCCCCCAGACCTTTGAACCGTATAAGATTATGGGCTTGATAATGTTGTCCATGAGGTACATTTTGGATGATGTATCTTGAAAACGGTTCAGAAAACACTATCTCTCAAGAAAAGTTAGAGAGCCATCGCCTTTCCTGATCTAGGGCCAGAGAGATTTCCTCAAATAAATTCAAGCCTTCAGAACTAAACCCCCAAATAACTATATGCCTCATGGTTGAAAGATGAATATGTTGTTGAATCAACTTCGTGATCTTAGTGATTGACTTGATGAGAGCAAAACCAACAAGTGAACACTCAATACAAGCTTGAGAATTATGAGTGACAAAGAAGAGATAAAGCAACATGAAGATGTTCAAGAGACCACACTGAGGAGACCACACGTGCTACTTGCATTGAATCACTGCCTTCGACGGCCCACACGTGTGGGAGTGACGTCACACTTTGGAGGTAGTGATTTCTTGTTTGGTCCATCTCCTAGCTCTTGGGAGTTAGTAAGAGGGATGTTGGAGTCCATGGACCATGTTTAACTCATTCATCATTCCTTGATGGGATGTTGGCACACTTTTTCAGGGGGCACATTTCTCCTAGGCCTCTCTAGTCCACATGTGGCCCCATTTTGATGTATTTGATCGTTTTGAGAGGACCACTCTTGTATTGAGGGGTTTTGAGGGATATTCTATCTCATCTATTGTATTTTTCCCATGGTTTTGACTAGTCCAATGGTTTTGAGGTCATGGTATTGGGATAGCACATTGTATTCTTCATTATAGTGAGGAGGCTCCTTATCCATAAAAGGAGGCCTCTCTAATTTTCACTGTTAGAGAATAATGAGAAAACTTGCTTAAAGAAGTCTTGGCTATATATATCTGTGTGTGTATGTGTGTGTCTGTGTGTGATGTTTTAGGCTATTGTTCAAGGGTTTCAGAGAAAATTATCAAGTTTGTTGGAGGACAAAAGCTACGACAAAGCCAAACAAGTGCAACTTGCTCCACTTGGAGGGGAAAATAAGGTACAGGTTTCTTGCCCTATTTCCCTTTGACCGTTTAAGAATTTGGTTTTGGCATTGAGGAAGGACGTCTAAGGGCTCTTCCCTCTTGCACAATGGCATGCTTTGATATCACCTTGGTAGTACTTGGAGAGACTTCCTACTGGATCAATCCCCCCATCCAAGCTTGAAAGGCCCTCTTTGCCCTAGGTGACACTTGATAGGTAATCCTCTTTAGGTACCTTCAACACCATCTCATCTTAAAACCCTAAGCCTCATATAGACTTGTGTAGTGACCCCATAGCCTTTCCTAAGGCACTAGTCTATCCTAGTCTTCAACCACCAAAAAAACCAAAATCGTTTTTCTTTTCTTGTCCTTTCCTTTTACTTTTTGTTTTGCAACCTAGGGTTTTATTGTCTCATCTTTAGCTAGATTGCTTGATCTAGAGGGATTTATGTTATATCTTCTGTTTAGATCTCATGCTAACTTTCTTTCAAAGAATATTTTTCTAGTTGGCATATAGAGAGTTTGGATCTAGTTCTACATTACTCACCTTTCTAAAGGATATAACCCTTAGCATATTGAGGTGTCCTAGAAATGAAACGAATATAATTGTTCTTGTGGATGCCCTAATAATGTGCTTGGAACATATGGTATCAAACCTTAACTAGAAACATTTTCCATTGATTCTTGCTAGGTTGAAGTAATAGTCAAGGTTATTGCACTCACACATGATAAAACGACAATGGAATGAGCTTAACAATTTCATTTCTTGTTGTCCTTTCTCTGGTTATAATTCTGAGCATGTGTATGAGGAAGGTTATTTTTAATGTAAAAAATTATTATTTTGTCAACGGTTTAGTCTCCAACATGTGGATGACAAACCAAAATTATATTTTAATGAGAGAGGGAAAACTAGCGGTTTAAAAAATATATATATTTAAGGCTAGCCCCGCCTCTCATTCATGTTGTTGAAATTTTGTGAGATCATAATGCCATATTCTTGAACTTTACTTCTTGTGTCACTGTGAATTGATTTTCTTTAATGCTTGGCTTTCTTGGCTAAAGTTCATTGTGTGTTATTGGGGATTATTATTAGGCATTTGCAAGAACTCACCATTCAATCCATTTGAGGGGCTACATAGTCACTTGGAATAAGGGAACTAGAATCCTTGTCTCTTCCTTAGTGGATCAAACCCAAGTTGTTGGACCAACTTCCTTGGAAGTAGCTTCAACCGGCAGTCAGTTCTCACTTTTCCCAAAGTTGATTGATTGGTTTGAAAACCATCCTACCAAGGAGCTTTCCTAGCAAGCCTCGAGAAGTAATCCATCTTCAATTTCTAGTATTGGGGGCGATTAGTCCTTCAATTCCAAGCCCAATCACTAGGAATATACCAAGGCCGATCTTTGACTTGTTGGGTTGCTAATCGAAGGTAAAAAGATAAAAAAAAAACTCACCTTCTTCAACCATCATTATTCAAAATCCAAAATCTCTTTTCATTTTTTCTTTTATAAAATATTAAAATACTAAAAAATCATATCCTAGCTTTGTTCTTCAAATTTTTATCTTACAAGCTAGTAGATCTTGGGGGTTTTGTCTTAGAGATTTTTTTCTACCCCAAGATCAATTACCCTTGGGTTTTCTGAGTTAAATTTTATATTTCACGAGGGTATTATTGAGGATTTGTGCAGATCTACAGTTTACAACAGCAAACCCATCTTAGATCTACCAAGTTCTCCTTCACAAGGAGTGTCCAAGTAAGTATTAATATCTTTTGACCCCTGTTTGATTTCCAGAATTGTTACATACAGATCTATCATTTATTTTCTGGTATCAAGAAACATATTTCAGCCAAAACAAGTCCTCTTGTTGGCTGAAATAAAATTCTGGGTTTTGACCAGTGTTACCGGGAGCGC
>SNQJ01S0071042.1:48522-64201 GCA_010110895.2 Picea sitchensis
GGAAACATCCAAAGGTACCTGACCTAACTATGACTCATGCCGACTTATTACATTATTACCCACGCAGGGGTGCGGATATTTCGTTTACAAAATTTGTGCTGGGGCATCAAATGCCCAAGTAGAACCAATACTGTTTGTAACATAGGTGCATCTGATGATGCAAACTTCATGGCACATGAGTTGACCCCTAGCTGAATAGGCGGTCAACACATACAAAAGGAATTCGACTTAACCCAAGGAAGCTTCCAATGGATAAGATTAACCCAAGATGAAGATCCCAAAAAGATCAACTTAACCTAACCTCAGATCAAATCGAAAAGTATAAGGAAAGAGAAGTAATTCGCTCAAATACAAGAGAAAAACATTCAGCAAACCCTAGCCGCCACACTTGGCATCTAGCAAGGGTTTCAGTACTCAGACTTTCCAGGTTTCAATCTCCTCATCTAGGTGAGCATTTGGCTTGATCTTGGGTCCATTGGAAAGCCCTTGACCTCCTCTACAAGAAAAATTCATATTGAGAGTAGATCTGAGAAAGAAGGAAGTCGATCCAGTATTCCAACAGAAAAACCAGAAGGCCAACTTTGGAAGGTTCGAACTAAGGATTGAAGGCATTCTTGGATGTGCATTCAATGCCACATTCTAGCCAAGTGTCTTGAGAAAGGATTGAAAAAGGAACGACTTGACTTGGGCCATCCAACAGGGAGATCGAACTCTCCAAAGAAAGTACTGCAGAAAAAAGCCAAAACTACAGAAAAATTTGGCTTATCAAGATCTACAGTTTTCAGCTCATGTCCAATGAAGTGTTGGGGTTAAGGAAGAGCAGTGAAGTCCTTGGGAAGTCAAATCTACAGGTATTTGCTTAGATCTACAACAGCACATAATAAAATGTCTCTAGTCGTCCTCTCTCTCTTGATGTACTGTAGCACTCTTGACGGTTATTGTATTTTCCTGCAAGCTTATTACATAATAAAAGAAGATTCTTTTGCTGGGGGTTTTCTCCCTGAATAGGGTTTCCCCAGGGTAAATGTTTTGTTGATGTGAATGGTCTTGGATTTACGTTGCCATTGTTTCATTATTGTTTATTATTGTGGAATCAAAGTGTTGAAAAGAAGTTAAAAAGGTCATGTTTAATTAAATCAAGCTCAAAGATCATCAAAATCTAACATGGTATCAGAGCTTGGGGTATAAGGAGCTTGTTGAGTGCAGGAGCAGAGCATATATAGATATGGGAGGAGCTTGATAAGAGCACAACGTAAATCTCATGGCTTCTTCATCTATTTCTATCAGGGTCGAAGATAGGCTACAGGGAGCTTCCAATTTCAATGTATGGAAGCTCTGAGTGATGAACATATTACAAGAGCATGATCTGGATCAGCTTGTGACTTCAATGGTGGAGGAACCCACCTCAAATGCAGGGAGAGCAACCTTCAAGAAAAACCAAGCCAAGGCTAACCGAATAATCTTTGACTCAGTCAAGGATAGTATCATGACAGTGATGACCCCATTGATGAATGCCAAGGAGTGTATGGATACCTTGGTGAATTTGTATGAGAAAAAGGCACCTAGCCAATGTTGAATTTTCAATAAGCTAGGTTAAGCATGTAGTTCATTTCATTTTATCATGTCTTAACCATAAGCAAGAATGTTGCAGCAACCAAGATCACAAGAAGAAACACCATGCACAAGAACACAAGAAATATCCTAGGAAACCCTTCTCAACAAGGGAAGAAAACCCAGCCAAATCCTTTGCTATATTCTTCAAGAGAAAGACCTTTCACCACCAAGAAAGACTTAACACACAAGAGGGTGCTTAAGCCCTAGAAGACTGGTGCCCAGGAGAGGTGCGCACCTTTTCTCAAGCAGATGTATTTGTTGTAATTTCCAAACACACAAGGATGATACGATTCTACAATGGAGAATCATCTCTTACTTATACTAGACTTGACCAATCAACAAAGGCGTCTATTGGCTCAACGGGGCTGACCTCTCTAAGTCAAATATATTATTATTATTATTATTGTTATAATTAATATTAACAATATTAATTATCTTGTTTATTATTAGTCATATTAAGATAGGGCTGACTTGTACCCTTTACATAATAATTAGGGTTACAGGTAGGTCTGACTCTTGAACAATATATAGCAAAGGATCTGATACACCCACTAGTGCTCATCCACTAGGGGCACATCCATAGGGATGTCATAGCTCTGATTCACTGCATTACACAGAAGAACCAGGTCTTCACATGTTTACCTGTGCTCGTCCACAGGCATGTCCACTCTATAGATTTGCTTTCCCTCTGTCATCGACAGGAGAATCATCTGGAGTCATTGTTGAAAGGTAGCTTGAGAATCTCTTAGGCCTCTTGCTTTCTCTGGTTGCTCCTTGTGGGGCTTTATGCCCCTCTGCTTCTTCTAAAGTTTGACGAGCCCAAGCAAGTCTTTTATGTCCAATTGTGATGTCTCTGGGTATATTACTTGGGGCAACTGAATCTGCTGGAGTAATTGGGTCAACTGGTGTTGTTGGCTCATCTAGAACAATATTTGTCTCCCTCTGAACTGCTAAATCAGGAGGAGGTATTGTTTCACCATCTATTTCCATCTGCGCTTCTCTGGATTTCTGGAAGGCTACTTCTTCTTCAAAAGTAACATCTCTACTTCAATTTGTCTATGTCATGGCATGTAGATTCGATATGCTTTTGAGGATTTACTCTATCCTACAAATGTACCCTTTCTTCCTAAAGGTTCTAATTTTGATCTCTTTTCTTTGGGTACATGAAGGTACACTGGACATCCAAATATTCTGAAGTGTCTGATCTTAGGCTTCACTTTGGTGAATGCTTCTTCTGGCGTAATGTTCTTCAAGATCTGATGAGGACTACGGTTTTGAACATATATTGTTGTCATACATGCTTCTGCCCATAGAGTCATGGGTAGACTCTGATCATGCATCATTGCTTTAGCTGCCTCACTGATAGTACTGTTCTTCCTTTCAGCAACCCCATTTTGTTGAGGAAATTACAGAACTGTGAGCTCCCTCTTGATCCCTGCTTCAATACAAAAACTGATAAATATGATAACCTTTCTAGAGCTTATTCAAGAAATTCTCAAAAATACAATTCAAAATTTTCTGCAGAATTTTGACAAAACCCTAGAAACCCTTAGGGTCAAAATTTTGAAATGCCTGGAATTTAGATCTGAGACTTGTTGGAGGTACGCTGAAGGTAGTCGTACCCTTCTATGTCTTTTTCAGCCCAAGCGTCCAAGTTTTGAGTGGTGAAAGCTCTCAGAAAAGGAGGTCGTACGGATTTTCTGGAAACCCTAGGAGAGTCATACGATTTCTGCAAACGAGAGAGTGAAGGAGCTGGAAAATGCTTGTGCAATGGGATCTTCAAGACCTATGCTATGATACCATGTTGAATTTTCAATAAGCTAGTTTAAGCATGTAGTTCATTTCATTTTATCATGTCTTAACCATAAGCAAGAATGTTGCAGCAACCAAGATCACAAGAAGAAACACCATGCACAAGAACACAAGAAATATCCTGGGAAACCCTTCTCAACAAGGGAAGAAAACCCAGCCAAATCCTTTGCTATATTCTTCAAGAGAAAGACCCTTCACCACCAAGAATGACTTAGCACACAAGAGGGTGCTTAAGCCCTAGAAGACTAGCGCCCAAGAGAGGTGCGCACCTTTTCCCAAGTAGATGTATTTGCTGTAATTTCAAACACACAAGGAAGATATGATTCTACAATGGAGAATTATCTCTTACTTATACTAGACTTGACCAATCAACAAAGGCGTTTATTGGCTCAACAGTGACGACCTCTCTAAGTCAAATATATTATTATTATTATTATTATTATTATTATTATTAACAATATTAATTATCTTGTTTATTATTAGTCATATTAAGATAGGGCTGACCTGTACCCTTTACATAATAATTAGGGTTACAGGTAGGTCCGGCTCTTGAACAATATATAGCAAAGGATCTGATACACCCACTAGTGCTCATCCATTAGGGGCACATACATAGAGATGTCATAGCTCTGATTCACTGCATTACATAAAAGAACCAGGTCTTCACACGTTCACCTTTGCTCGTCCATAGGCACGTCCACTCTACATATCTGCTTTCCCTCTGCCACCGACAGGAGAATCATTCGGAGTCTTCTCGTCAACTCTGTTGCTCAAAGGAGGCTAATACATCATCTTCATTTCTGTTCTCATGACGATGCACCCAGTACTTTGGGATTTCACACGTTCACCTTGTGCTCAGCCATACGCACATCCTAACTCAACAGATCGCTTTTCCACTGCATAATCATCTAGAGTTCTTCTCAACTCTCTGAATGGAGGAGGTCATCTCTACGTTCCCAGCTCTGTCTCAAGCAGGAACCACGTACCCTTCTTAGGGGCTTTCTCTCAGGTTTGTAAGCTGAGAGAAAGACTTCTCATAGCTGCAATGACACACACCTCACAGGTTTGTACGCTAGAGAATCTCTCACATAGTTGCATTCATCAACAGCCAAAAGACAACACTTAAGCACAAGCTTAAGTACTTAAAGATGGAGAAAGGGGAATTAGTAGTGTCATTCTACTCCAGGATAACACAGATCATGGATCAGCTTTTGGTTATAAGTGTCACAATGGACGATAACGATTTAGTGCAGGCAGTATTTGATGGTCTTCCTTCATCCTAGGAGACATTCTTATCCAGTGTCAGTGGGAGAGAGATCCAACCCACATTTGAGAAGATGTGGCATGATTGCCTTCAAGAGGAGAGTCGCATGGCAACTAGGAGTGAGCCATCTAAAGAGGAGCATACAGCATTGGGAGCAAGATTCAAAGGAAAGAAGGTCAACTCTCAGAAAGGCTTTTAGAGAAAAACAAACAACAAAGGTACACTCAAAGGTAAAGGTTTTGATGCTTCTAAGATCAAGTGTTACAATTGCAATAAAATAAGACATTTTGCAAGGGATTGTTGGTCCAAGAAAAAGGGCCAAAAGAAAGGGAAGCATCACGCATCCACAGCAGAGGATGGTGAGTCCAAGAAGAAGCAGAAGGGCTCTCCTAGTGAAAAGGAGAGCAGGAAAGAATATTATATGGTTTCAGCATTATCCAATACAATCATTACAGGGCCGAAAACTTGGCTAGTGGACAGTGGTGCACATGACAGGGTACAGGGAGATCCTTTCAGATTATAAGAATAAATTGTTCGCAAAGTAGGTTGAGCTTGGAGATGATAGGAGCTACGAGATAGAGGGAGTAGGCTCCATTTCATTCCAGTTGGAGTGTGGAGCCATGCTTCATATTGATGAAGTGTTATATGTGCTCGGGCTCAAGAAGAATTTGTTATCAATGGCAACCCTTGAGGACAAGGGGTATTAGATGGTCTTCATGGACAGGAAGGCACTATTATGGGCTAAAGGTAGCCACCTGAGCATAGCAAAACCCATTGGGACTCGCAGGGGAGGACTATATATGTGATAGGGCAGTCAGTACAGGCATTGGCACATGATGTGACCAGCTCCAGCGAATTATGGAATGGGAGGCTTGGACATCCAAGGCACTTCCAAACTTGCAGCATAGGGTAAGTGGCATGCCCTCTATATCTTCCAGCAAAGATGAATTGTGTAAAGGTTGCATGCTTGGTATAAATATAAAGAAATCATTTCCTAGCAGTGATAGTAGAGCTCAGGGCATATTAGAGCTTGTTCATTCTGATGTGTGTGGTCCTATGTCATCTCCCTCTCTTAGTGATCATATGTGTTATCGCATAGTTTGCGGTTAGGATAAAAGACGAATGAAAAGAGGTCAAACTGGCGTAACTGAACCAATCACAAGCATATGATCCAAGCACCTGATAGAAACAAAGGAATCAAATGCACATATTCAAAGGTTTTGAGGATCAGAGTGACACATACCATGATACGAGGACTCGTTACCTCATGGAGCAAGAACCATCTCTGATGAAGGACCAAGCCGAAGGTGATGATGTTGTTGCTACTGCTGACAAAGTGGAGGCGCTAAAAGGGAGAAAAGATGGGCCCTCCAGGGCCATGCTCAAGTCGATCTGGCTCTCAGTACTCCATGTCTAGGACCTACGGGCCTCGAGACATAATCTCCTAGTTATCCCTAAAACTGGGGATAACATTTGGCTCCAAATCGAGGACATGTGCTCACCATAGAGCGCATGAGAACCTGAACATTTTTGGCATAACTTGTTTACCTGCTTGATCTCAATAGAAACTATTAGTAACCGATTGGGGTGGTGATACCACCCCAGCATATATATATAAGACTGAAATAAAACAATCATAAGTGTGAATGTGAAAGCAATCTACTCTAGCATGCAATGCAGATGGTATAATACAATGAATGCAAAAATGCCTACCTACTTACCTGTGCTTACCTGTGAAGTCAGGTTTCCCCACCTTGGTGAGGTTTGAGGAGGTGCCCGTTGAATTGTAATGGGTGCCTTCTTCCTTCCAAAGTGGACAAGTAATAAGAGTCGTCAACTGATTCTCTTCCAACTTTGAGGTCTGAGCCATGATTGAGTACTTCCTTTGACGTCAATTGGCTCTCCCTTCTGGGTATCCCACATCCACACTATGTCCCCTTCCTTGTACTTTCTGATTTTATATTTGGTTGTTCCTTGAACAACCCTGGTGTATTGTGCAGAGGGAGGGGGGTGGGATTCTTCTGTAAACACGTCTTGCTGGGAAGGATGAATCTGTACAACATCTTCTGCCTTTTTTAGTTTCTTCACGGTCCCAGCTTCCTTGTCTTTGTATTATTTGTCTAGGAGTTGTTGGCACTCCTCTTTCTTAGGCGATTGAATCTGATCAAAGTCTTCCTCTATTGCAAAAGGCATATCATTTGGAGAAAACTCATGAAGACTTTGAATGAATTGGTTATGTGCTTTGTCATCTTTGATGGGGTCAATAGGTTCTTGCACATGAGTTGTAGTCACAAGTACATTCGGGAGACGAACAATAGTTCCCTTTCAAAGATATATTCACATAAGTGAGGTCCATCTCAAGAGTACCTCCCAGTTTTGAGGCAAACTTCCTAGACAATAACATGCCCCATACATCTGGGACGTCCACGACCACTATGTCCATGTGGATGATTTTCTCGAGGTAATCTTTAAGGCAAACTTCGACATTCTCAATCACCCCATGTGTGGGTATAGCTTTAGATTCAAAGCCACACACATTTCTGTAAGGTCGTGTGACTTTCAACCCTACTTGTTGCATTACCTTGACGAACATCATGTTAGCACCAGCATGCAGTTGTTGAGGCTCTTGTTATTCATCATCAAGGTCATGAAGAAGGGAGGATGTTCATCGTACTGGACCCTGAAGTGATCGACTTGCAACATGATAGGAGGGTCCATGGGTCCATCTGATCCTTGGAAAAAGTTGTCAAATCTTTCTTTGACAGATGGCACCTTAATGACTTCTTTCAGATTTATGGTTACATGCATTTTGGATAGCACCCCTTCAAAGTCAAAATTCAAGTCCACCCTCTCGGCTTTGGAATCTTTTGTGAGGATAATGTCTGAGGGTGGAGGCCTCGTTTGAGCTGCCAAAGGAATGGTAGAGGTAGGTTGGTTCTGCTTCTTTCTTCTATACACCTGGAACTCTTGTTTTTTCAACTTCTCTTTTGATTCCTGGTCTAGGTTGTTTATTATTGCCATTCTAACCAACCTGGCTGCTTCTTTCATGCCCTCCTGGTGCTCTTCAGCGGTGATATTTATTTGAGGGCTTTCCATGATATGGCCTATATTGTTCACTTGTTGATGGCCATCATTGTTACAAGGACATTCATGCTCCCAATGTGCTTCATTGCATTGTAAACACCAAGGATTTTCATCCACAACATTGGTAGGAGCTAAAGTGTTTGGAACTTCTTGATCATTCTTTGGTTTATAGAATTGGTTCCCCTTTTGGAATTGCCCTTTGCACGGGACCTTACGTGCCTGGTTATGGGCTCTTTCTAGGTTGACAATCATAATCATCATTAGCTCTTGGTTTTTTCTCATGCCATCCATAGTAGCTTGCAATTTTGCCATGTTGGTGCAAAGGTCGGAAGTGGGCTCAGTGTTGTGAACTATCTTTGGTTTAGTGTCCATCTTGCCCCTTGGATTTTTGAAAGGCTCAATTTTGGATGAATGGAGATTGCCTTCAATCTTGGTAGCCAATTCTTGAGCTTCTTGGATCGTTTGGGGATTTTTATCTCTGTGTAGGTATCCTAGTTGACCAGTGAAAAACTTGGTATAGATGTAGACAAGGTAATTGTCGTTCGGATGATGGGTCACAAGGATTTTTTGCAACAAGGTTTCAAACCTGGTGTGAAATTCTCGAAAGGACCCATTCTCGTGTTTCCAAAGGGAATTCAGCCTGGTAAGAAGCATGTTGGGGTCTTCTTTGATACTCCATCTCTTGAGAAAGGCTTCTTCTAATTTGTCCATGGTTTTAATGCAGCCATCGGGAAGACTAAGATACCAATGTCTTGAGGTATCAACAAGGGTACCGGAGAACAATTTCATGACTAGGTCTTCAGCATCATCACTAATGGGCTGAAGCTAGAAAAATGCCCAAAAATTGCTCATGTGCTCTTCGGCATTGATTGCATCAATACCGGTAAACTTAGGCAACCACTTCTCATACTTAGGTGGCATTTCCTAGGGTAGCCTGGTATGGCTGACATGTCTAGTGGCTTGAAGAGACTGGATGACTATTGTCTTTGATTATTTCCTAGGTTGCATTGGTCTGAGTCGTTGTGCTAGACATGGCTTTCAAAGGAAGACTCCCTCCAAAAAGTGATTTTACAACGGGAGACTTTCGGGGAGGCTTTCTTCTGAAGGATTGAGGAGGATTAGTGTACCTCCTTGTAGTTAGTGGAGTCGCCAGATAATTTGCCTGAAACTATCAAAGGATAAGGGAAAACACCCTAAGTGGAGTCGCCAGATAAGCTTGTAAGGTAAAGATTCTAAAAGGCAAGGCTTACCGAAAAGTGTCGTCTTGAGGAAGGTTTGACTCAGTGTTCCCTGGCAATGGCACCAAAATGTTATCGCACAGTTTGCGGTTAGGATAAAAGACACATGAAAAGAGGTCAAACTGGCATAATTGAACCAATCCCACCCACTGTCACCTCGATGGGAAGGTTCTTTCTATTTAGGGAGGTAAAGCCCAAGGGAAACGTCCCCGGTGACCTGGGTTTTGAGAAGGCAAAAAGGGCTTAGAAGGCTAAGTAATGATATTCCCCCTCACAAGTCACCACCTGATCAGAAAATCCTGGCTTATAGCCAATAAAGGTAACCGGAAGTAATAACCAATAAGATCACCTTCCCAAGACAAAGCAACAATAAAACTATATGTGCAAGTTTTCTTGTTGGTTAGTACTTCATATAATCAATGACCTTTCTAATAAATACGCAATTGAGGAATAGTATTTGATGAAGTAAATCAACAATTGTACGATAGCAATGACTACAATATTACTTCTCAATAAATGCTTAAATAACTTGGCATTCAATGTAACAAAACCAACACGTCATAGACAATGCCCCAACCAACCATTCAATTGCTTTAAAAGTGAAACGAAAGCTGCACAAAGGTGTTTATAGAACAAGAAGATGACGGCAGCACTAGGGTTAGTGGAATTAGTCTAGGCTAGGGTTAGTAAAGGTTAGGGTTTGTTTGAAGTGTTGGAAGTTTGAAGGATCAAGTTACTCGACACATGTGGCCTTAGATCAGTGCGTTTCTAGGGTATATGGAGTCAAAAAGGAGGACACAAAAGCTGAAGGATCAAGTGATAATGGTAAAACAAAGAACAAGAGAGTTAAACCTTGAGGTGTTGCTATAGCAAGGCCTCAAGGATAAAACCCTAGGGGAAAGAGGCTCACCAAGGTGTAGGGGAACTAGGCCTCAGCTCTCTCTCCTCCATCCTTAGCCTAATGGCAATGGCTAGCTTAAACAATGGTTGATAAGAGGTAAGACAAGAGGGTTTATAAGCAACGTGTTGCTAAAGCAAGGCTTTACTAGGCAAACCCTAGGGAAAATCGGCTCACCAAAGTGAAGGGGAACTAGGCCTTGGTGTGTTTTCTCCTTCTTAGCTCAACAAATAGGAAAAACGGCTAGCAAGAAGAAGAGGGATGGAGTGTTGCTATGGCAAGGCTTTATCCTCTTCAACAAATCAAATGGCTAGAAAAGCCTGGTAGGGACATGAGACAAGGACCTTCAATGTGTGCTTCTCACCTAGGGTTTAATTCAGCAAATTACAATAATAAATGCAAGAAAACAATACTACAACCATTCAATCGAGAAGTTTTGCAGAAATTCACTTACATTTAGCCAAGAAATCATATAGCAAACCCTAGTTGTAACACCTTCCACCAAGACAAATGCCAAAAATGCCAATACAAGTCCAAAAATGTCTTCCTTCAACAAGTGCGCCTCACAATTTCAGCCGAGAACTCCAAAGATAGCACAAATTTCAGACCTCACTAATGAGTGAGTGAAAGATGACGAAAAAATGAAGGTGAAAACCCTTAATTTATACAATACAATGACCTAATTTACTTTTTAGGTCATGAAAAGGCCGACAAGGCCAAAATACTAAAATCATATTGTTTTACATTAAATGTTTGAAAATTAAACCGTAATCAAGCAATAGAGAGACGTCATCCCCTTTCTAGGGTAACGTTAGCCCCTACTAGGGCAAATGCAGCCTCCGGGACTGAAACGTTAGCCCTCCTTGGGCTTCTCCAATCTGCCACACGTGCCAAGATTGCCAAAGCTACCTCCCAAAACGTCCATAGTGTTGGGTGATGTCATGGGCTTCCTGGGAGACGTCCTGGGCCTTCCAAGGACAACGTCCCTCCAAAGAGGGCTCAACCCCGCTAGGTACAGGTCTACTCAGTTGCCTTTGGTGGATTCTTCTGCTCTTCCATGGTGCAAATGCTCTACCCTGTCTCTGCCCCCTGTTGGGGTCTCAGCATTCATCGGGTGGGCTCTTCAGCCCATGGAGGTCCGAACTAATCATCTCCCCATGTGTACCTGTCCAACGTGGTACCTATCCGTCGGGCATGATCCTACACATCAACAGCTACGCCCTTCATGGGCTCATAAGTCACAGGGATAATAGCAATGTCAATCACATCTAATCATCAATATTTATTAAACATGTGCATAAAACCCCTTTAACTCAGTCTAGTGCTCAAAGAGATTATCCAAGTCTGCAATACAAGTTTGGGGGTAGTGACAAGACGTCCTATTGGGCTAGTGTCTACTGGTGGATAGATGTCTCTGGAAAGGATTAAATCCAAGTCATGTAGGTGGGTAAGGTGGATGGGGATGCCTGGGCAAAAGGTGTAGTGATAGCAGAGATGGCTTACCAGTGGGTGCCTCTGTGGAGGGTGAGTTGTACATGTCATGGATGCAAATATTTCCAAGCCCATTCATGCCTTTTAATCTTTATTTTTTCCAAGATGCTAATCAAAGGACACTGCCCTGGCTTGGTGACCAGGGGTGGCAATGTTAGCCACAAACATTTCATGGAAATGAGAAGGCTGGCTCGTGATGAGATCCCCTTTCTCTTGGCTATGCCACCAAGAGCCACTACCCTGGCGTGGTGACCAGATACTAGTAGTGTCATACCGCTAGATGCTCATGGACCTAATAGGTCGGCTCGTGATGAGACCTCCTATCCTCTAACCAGGTCTTGTCTTTATTATGTTTTATCTTTTTATTGCTTTTTTCTTTCAAGAAGATAGTCAAGGGACATTCCCTGGCTTGGTGACCAGAAGTGACAATGTTACCCACAAGTACTTTCATGGAAATGAGAAGGCTGGCTCGTGATGATGTAATATCCCTCATACCCCTGATTGAGATATTTGCTACTGATCTATTATTCTATCTTGCAGATCTGATACACAGGGGTTTCTGGATGCGTTTCAGTTGCATGTTTGAGATCTTGATGGTTATTGCATGTGCATGTGGGTTATTGCATGTGCATGTTGCATATTTATGGTTTAAACAGCATATAAAGGATGCATGCAGAAGTAAAGAACATCAACTACCCAATATCATGTATAATACGGTTCGGGCATGGAAATACAATAGCCTACTGGAAATATAGAATATAAACGTCAGCCAGATCTCATGGATCAGTACTGGAATAAAATCAAATAACATAAAAATACCCATGATCAGAAGATGATATCAGATCGGATGCATGCACGGATAGATCGGCGAAAATATGCGATTTCGGCGAAGTACGGTAACCGCTACCAGCTGGAAAACTTGTCTGGAAGTTCAGACCCTCGGAATACGCTGGAAACTGCTCCAAAAAAAGCACCCTGGCCTCTACACTGAAATGGGTGAGTGTCGAATCTCGAATCTGGTCTATAAGGCACTGGATCTGGACCCCTGCAGGTTTGCGCACCTCCTGGAGCACTGGATGCGCCGCAAAGGATTCCACCAACGGAATCTGCTGCTATATGGCTCAAAACGATCGTCTCGCCAAATAAGGAAATGGGTCGAAAGGATTTGCCCGGATCTGCTCTGAAACTCTGCATGCAACACCAAATGTCTGTCCGGAAGAATTGCGCCCTAAATGGTTGAATGAGTCGATCTGCAAGATTCCACCGTCAGAATCTGACGATAGATGGCTCAATAGAAGCGCCCTGGCTGGATCTCAAATGGGTTGGAAGGAAACTGCAATCTGGATACGAATCTCGTGCAGCTCTCCAAACCCTCAAACTGACTTGCGCCCTCACTGGCTGAGCTGCGCACTCTGTAATGGATACTCCTGAAAAGTACGGTGAAATACCTGGATGGTATCTCCGATGGGCTAGGGTGTGTCTCTCAACACCGAAATCAATCAATGGTGATGGTTTCCTCCAGAAATCCACAAAACAGTAAGGTCGACTCTCCTCCTCCTCTGTGAACTCTCAACATCAAATCATAACAATGCATAATGAATTAGGTTGCTTTTCCCTTCCTTTATAACTTCCTGAAACCCTAATTCGTTGTTGACCTTTTCCCTCCAAGTGACTTTTACTTTATTTTATGATTCCTTTATTAAATCACTTAATTAATTAATTAATTAACCATTTTACCTCTAAAAAGTGATTTATCCATCCTGATGGCTTCTCCGGCCACTGAAAGTCACTTCTCATCATCTTATCATGTGATGCTCTTCCTCCCGATTCTGATGAGCTATTACACTAATAGGTTTTTCCAAGTAATATGCCCACTATGACCTTCTTAGTGAATTTAATTAAGATATGACCCATAATAACTCAAAATTACGGAAATCGTCGAAATGCAACGAAACCAAGGCCAAGATGTGCGGAATGGATCCTGATGATGAACGATGTCAGTCGGGCCCAATAAAACACCCCAATATCTCTCGAACTCTCTGTCACCCCTATCTTGCTACTCTGGTAGGCATAATACTCTGTAAAGTTAAAATGTCCCAAAATGGGGACATTACAGTCCTCCCTGCCGGAATATTGCTTGTCCTCAAGCAATAACTGAATCCAACTAAATATGATACCGGGGCCCCATATCCACCTGTGTGACACAAGGTAGACTCCCCTCAAGATGTGGCCTCTCCAAGTGCTCACCACGCATGACACCCACATGGTCTTGATGAGTAGAATGATCAATGGCCAAAGAATCTCAGTCAACTCCCCAAGCAACCACTCTACTCGAAACTTAACTCCATCAAACACTAAACTAAGCACTCCAATCCCTTGATCCCATATCAAGATGTGAACTACAATGCACTGTGGAGTATAGTTCTATAACATATCAACACGCTGAGTCTCCTGCAAATAAAACATGGCCTCAACCCGAAATGGGTCTATCCTACCAAACCATACCAAACTCAACATGGCCCCCATCGACTTAACATGTTGTTGCCATAGTGAGGTACTACAAGACCTCAACGAATCACCAGCCAGTGACGTGCTCTCCCCAATACTGAAACTCAATGGAAAATCAAAGTGACTCCCCCTACAAACGTTCGCTCGTCTCCATCAGTCAATGAACTGCCCAGCCCTGTAATCCCAGGGTCCCATGCTAGTCTCTAGCAGGGACCATCATGTCAATGTTGCTCTACTCTGATCATGACTGTCTGCTCAAAGTATCCATAATGGACCCTCCACTCCTGGATCCTCATAAGATGAAACAAACTATTGACCCAATGGTCTCCCGGATCCCATGTCAAATTTGGAAGTTCATCACTTCCAATCCCCACTAACTGTTGATGTGCTCTACTGGTAACTGTCGAAAGCCCTCCACCCTCATCCCAATGAGAGTCTGAATATGTAACAACCTCTGAGATATCCTCTGTCCCATGGCCTAGGATACTCTCCATCACGTCTAGGGCCTCAACTGTCTGCCCTTGATGATCCAACCCTATTCTGTTGTATGCAATCAAGACACTCCTGTCAGGTGGTCTCATCCTACCAACTCTCCATGTCCCCTGCCACTATCTAGCTCCCCATGTGTTGTTGTCAATGATAAAAGTATCGGGAGAGGCTATCATAAATATCTGCAACTGACTGTAGGACTGGAAAGTATCGTATGCTTTGCTCAATCATGTATGCCACTTCACGCCATCACCAACTGCGACCCCCATATGAATCGCATCGTATCCTGTATGGGCAGTTGTATCCTCCTGTGCACTCACCCCACTAATATCATCTGCGCCTGGATCCCATACAGAGATGTCCAGACACGTGCTATGGTCATCCCGTCCAATAAGGAGTGCATCCTCATCACTGAAGATAGATCTTGGGAGTAAGTGTCCCAACAAGCTGTCGGTCTCCACAACCTGGTCCATCAATGGAATCTCCGAGAGTGGTGACTCACTCTCCTCATACTGATAAGTATGTGTAAGGTCAACTATCTCCAAGCCATACCTCTCCTCCTGGGTCTGCAGATCCATATGGCCCTTGTGTACAATCCCCACACAAGGCTCCTCTACCATATCAAGAATGCCACTGATATTCTCATGTGTCGTGGCTAGCATAGGTGACTGAGAAGTTGAAAAATGTGGCTCACTCATCATCCTCCATACATGACTTCCTGGAATCCATGTCTACACCCATAGGTAGGTCATCCAACCTCCTAATCTCATCATGTCTAAGTGCCAACACATATGAATCCTCACAAGTGTCACCACTATGCTGAAATATTGAATCCTCAACATTGCCTGACGGGGAAGATGAAGGACATGCACTATCATCCTGTCCATCCAACTGTCACTCAAATGCGCAAGAATCACTAGCCTCCGTCTCAATCATCTAGTTGAGCTTGTAGTACATGTCTAGCTTTTGTACCCCAACTCTGGCAGTGCATTTGGACGATCCGTCAAAAGAAGGTATGGTGAGTTTGAAATATCCCTGATCCGGCTGATCAAGATATTCGCTATTGTTCTAATGCTCTGGTGTGCCGATCTGATACACTGGGGGTTTCTGGATGCGTTTTAGCCGTGTATGTGAGATTTTCTTCGGTTATTGTGGTTGCATGTTGGTTATTGCAGGTGCATGTGGGTTATTACATGTGCATGTTGCATATTTAGTGTTTAACAATCATAAAAGGATGCATGCAAGAGTATAGAATGTCAACTGCTCAATATCATGAATAAT
>SNQJ01S0071042.1:64211-77282 GCA_010110895.2 Picea sitchensis
ACTCTTCCTCCCGATTCCGATGAGCTATTACACTAAGATGTTTCTCCAAGTAATATGCCCATTATGACCTTCTTAGTGAATTTAATTAAGATATGACCCATAATAACTCAAATTACAGAAATCGTCAGAATGCAACGAAACCAAAGCCCAGTTGTGCGGAATGGATCCTGATGATGAACGATACAAGTCGGGCCCAAATAAACCCCTCAATATCTCTCGAACTCTTTGTCACCCCTATCTGGCTACTCGGGCAGGCATAACACTCTGAAATGTTGTAATGTTATAATGTCCCAAAATGGGGACATTACAGAGTTTACCAACTTTCCGGATGAAATCTATGTTATGCCCATGTTGTTGTTGTCCCCCTCTGTGAGGTTCTCTGGGATGGTCCATGCCCCTAAGTCCACAGTACTCGACCAGTGTCATGTCATGATGGAAGTCACGACCCAACGCTGCATACTCCCTCTTGTACTCTGTAATGTCTTCTGCCTGAGTGGGCAACCTGTGTGCTAACGGTTGTTGTGCTGCTACTGGTGATGCCCTCTGAAAACTAGGGAACCATGGTCTGGGAATCCTACTCGAAGATGTGTATGTGCGAGTGGGTGACTGGGGTCTATTGCCTGCCCCTGAGTTTCCCTGTGTTGCATGTGGGGCTTGTGTGCCCGGAATGTCCACCATAGCCAATCTCTCGGCCACCTGAGCCAAGGACTAAGACATAGTTTGTTGACTAGCTATCATATCACTGATAACCTGCATGAAGGCTACCTCTGGCTCCATGGGAGCCTTTCCACTGCCCTCTGGTCGCTCATATCTGTCTCCCCACATCCTCTCTGCCTTTTGGTAAAAATTCATAGCAGAACCAGTAGCTACTTGTACTAAAAAACAACTAAGTGTGATCCCTCCTAGACAATAAAATATATTGACATGAGGAACATATTTACTGGTGATATCATCCGCAACCACCTGAATCTCGAGACGCTCTTCGAACCGATCGTATATTTAAATTCCCCCTCTGAAAACCGTACATGAGAATTTCCCTTCATATGGCTTGAACAAGAACACGCAAATGCTTTTGGACACGAATATAACAATTCAGAAAATATTGAGATACTTGATGGTTCATTGCCTGACCGGCTGGGGAAATGAGGATTATTCGAAACGATCCAGCATTTCTATTGGAAGACTTCGATAGTGCCAAAATTTCAAATAGTGCCAAAATTTCAAGTCGGCTCATCCCTATGATAAATCATTATAGGCCCTTTGAACGATCTTTTACCCTATTCGTGTGATATAAGTTCCCTAGAAAAGAACTAATATAGACGATTGATAGGAATTATCTTGTCTAGGTCACCCGCTGAATTCATCGACTTTAGTCACAAGCTGGTAGGACTAAAGCTCTGATACCACTATAATATCCCTGATCCCGCTGATCGAGATATTTGCTACCGATCTATTATTCTGTCTTGCAGATCTGATACACTGGGGGTTTCTGGATGCGTTTCAGTTGTATGTTTGAGATCTTGATGGTTATTGCATGTGCATGTGGGTTATTGCATGTGCGTGTTGCATATTTATGGTTTAAACAGCATATAAAGGATGCATGCAAAAGTAAAGAACATCAACTGCCCAATATCATGTATAATATGGTTCGAGCATGAAATACAATAGCCTACTGGAAATATAGAATATAAACGTCAACCAGATCTCATGGATCAGTACTGGAATACAATCAAATAACATAAAAATACCCGTGATCAGAAGATGATAGCAGATATGATGCATGCACAGATAGATCGGCAAAAATATGCGATTCCGGCGAAGTACGGTAACCGCTACCAGATGGAAAACTCGTCCGGAAGTTCAGACCGTCGGAATACGTTGGAAATTGCTCCAAAAGAAGCGCACTGGCCTCTAGACTGAAATGGGTGAGTGTCGGATCTCGAATCTGGTCTATAAGGCACTGGATCTGAACCCCTGGGGGTTTGCGCACCTCCTGGACCACTGGATGCGCCGCAAAGGATTCCACCAATGGAATCTGCTGCTATATGGCTCAAAACGATCGTCTCGCCAAATAAGGAAATGGGTCAGAAGGATTTGTCTGGATCTTCTTTGAAACTCTGCATGCAACACCAAATGTTTGTCCAGAAGAGTTGCGCCCTAAATGGCTGAATGAGTCGATCTACAAGATTCCACTGTCAGAATCTGATGATAGATGGCTCAGTAGAAGCGCCCTGGCTGGATCTCAAATGGGTTGGAAGGAAACTGCAATCTGGAAACGGATCTCGTGCAGCTCTCCAAACCCTCAAACTGACTTGCGCCCTCACTGGCTGAGTTGCGCACTCTGCAATGGATACTCCTGAAAAGTACGGTGAAATACTTGGATGGTATCTCTGATGGGCTAGGGTGTGTCTCTCAACACCGAAACCGATCAATGGTGGTGGTTTCCTCCAGAAATCCACAAAACAGTAAGGTCGACTCTCCTCCTCTGGGAACTCTCAACATCAAATCATAAGAATGCATAATAAATTAGGTTGCTTTTCCCTTCCTTTATAGCTTCCCGAAACCCTAATTCGTTGTTGACCTTTTCCCTCCAAGTGACTTCTACTTTATTTTATGATTCCTTGATTAAATCACTTAATTAATTAATTAATTAACCATTTTACCTCTAAAAAGTGATTTATCCATCTTGATGGCTTCTCCAGCCACTGAAAGTCACTTCTCATCATCTTATCATGTGATGCTCTTCCTCCCGATTCCGATGAGCTATTACACTAATAGGTTTTTCCAAGTAAAATGCCCATTATGACCTTCTTAGTGAATTTAATTAAAGATATGACCCATAATAACTCAAAATTACGAAAATCGTCGAAATGCAACGAAACCAAGGCCAGGCTGTGCGGAATGGATCCTAATGATGAACGATGTCAGTTGGGCCCAATAAAACCCCTCAATATCTCCCGAACTCTCTATCACCCCTATCTGGCTACTCTGGTAGGCATAATACTCTGTAAAGTTATAATGTCCCAAAATGGGGAGATTACAGATGAGACCCCCTTTCTCTTGGTCATGCAACCAAGAGCCACTACCCTGGCATGGTAACCAGATGTTGGTAGTGTCATACCGTTAGGCACCCATGGACCTAATGAGCTGGCTCGTGATGAGACCCCCCATCCCTCAACTAGGTCTTGATTTATTTTTCTACGGGTCCCTCTGTTTCTTGCTGAGAAGCCTTTTATTGATTTCTCGAGGATCCCTGGGCGAAGCATCTCGAGGTTTTATTCTTAGGCTTTTATTGTTAGCTACTTTTACCCCCCAGGCCTTTAGCCCATTCTTCCCACAAGGTAAGGTAAAACCCCTAAATGATCAACCCTATGCCTAGACGAAGGTAACGGGATGGGTGAGCGAGAAATAAGATGGAAAGTGGTATGTATGACGGGAATAGACGATGGCTCTTCAGAAGTCCCCCCAGTGGCAACTCAAAACCTATGGACACAAGCTTGCTAAGGCACCCTGTTATTCCCCCCAGACATGGTCAAGTAGACAAGCATAAGATCCAAACACCCATTAGAAACAAAGGAATCAAATGCACATATTCAAAGGTTTTGAGGATCAGAGTGACACATACCATGATACCCGGACTCATTACCTCATGGAGCAAGAACCATTTCTGATGCAGGACCAAGCCGAAGGTGATGGATGTTGTTGTTGCTGCTCACAAAGTGGAGGCGCTGAAAGGGAGAAAAGATGGGCCCTCCAAGGCCATGCTCAAGTCGATCTGGCTCTCGGTACTCCATGTCTAGGACCTGCGGGCCTCGAGACATAATCTCCTAGTTATCCCTAAAAGTGGGGATAACAGTCTGTACTATGTTATTTTTATTGATGATTTCTCTAGAAAGTGTTGGATTTATTTCCTCAAATCCAAGAATGAAACTTTTGATAGATTTAAAGAATATAAGGCTTTTATTGAGAATCAGACAGGAAAACGCATCATAGTTTTCAGGACAGATAATGGAGGGGAGTTTGAATCCCTCCAATTTGAGGATTTCTGCAAGGAAGCAGGAATCAAGAGATAGCTAACAGTTATTCACTACAACCCTATTGAAAAACAATGTCGAATACAGGTCTATATTGAAAAGCAATGTCTGGGACATTGTGCCCAGGCCAAAAGATAAATTAGTAGTCTCTTCCAAATGGATCTATAAGATCAAATATGCAGTCGATGGGAGTGTTGAAAAATACAAAGCTAGATTTGTAGCCAAGGGGTTCTCCCAGAAAGAGGGAAACGACTACGACGAGACTTTTGCCCCTGTAGCCAGGTACACCTCCAATAGAGTGATGATCTCATTAGCATCAATTCTTGGTTGGAAGTTACCTCAGATGAACGTAAAAACCGCATTCTTGAATGGAAAGGTGGAACAGGAGGTCTTTGTGGAACAACAAGAAGGTTTTATACTGCATGACAAAGACACTCACGTATGAAAGCTAAGGAAGGCATCATATGGCCTCAAACAGGCTCCCAGAGTTTGGTATGACAGGATTGATGGTTTTCTCAAAAGCCTGGGTTTTCAAAAAAGTGATGTTGATGCAAACTTGTACTTCAAGGTAACAAGAAATCAGCCTATTATCCTAGTCCTCTATGTGGATGATCTCTTTCTAATGGAAGACGACGGGCAAATAGCCTAGTGTAAGAGGGAGCTAATCTCAGAATTCAAGATGAAAGACTTAGGCTTAATGCATTACTTCCTGGGATTGGAAGTGTAGCAGAGACAGGGTAAGATTTTTCTGGCACAGGGTAAATACATAGTGGATGTGTTGAAAAGGTTTGGTATGATGGATTGTAAATCCATGTCTACCCTGATGATTACTAACCTAAGGAAGCTGCATGATCCTGATTCAGGTTCAGATTTGGTGGACCCCACCATGTATAGGCAGCTCAGTGTATCATTGATGTACATGATCCATACCAGGCTAGTAATATGCTATGCAGTGATTGCCTTGAGTCAGTTCATGGCTTAACCAAGACAAAGACACTAGATGGCAGCATATTGACATGAAATACCATTACATCAAAGACATGGTCTAGAGAAAGATTGTGAAGCTACAGTACATAGCCACAGGCGAGCAGGTAGTTGATATCTTGACTAAGTCGTTACCATGGAGACAGTTTGTGCAGCTGAGAGGCAAACTTGGTGTGGTTGAGAATGACTCCCTCGCTGAGAGGGAGTGCTAAAATTGGCAACATCAATAGTCATTCTCCAATGTCAGGCATTGGGCCACCCTGAGGCTAGACAAAGAGATTTGGAGAATCAACAAGTCTTGTGAGGTATTGGCAAAAGTCAGGGGAACGTACAACCTCTGTGAGTCAAACCAAAAGTCAAGACGAAGGTGATGCTAGATAGAATCTTGTGAGTCTATCCAAAGGAAGAAGCCTTGTAAGTCTAAAACAAAAGTCAAGATGTGAGTCTAATGGAAAAGGCAGGGGGAACGTACAACCTATGTGAGCATAGGCAGACTAGTGCAAAAGTCAGGGGGAACATACAACCCCTGTGAACCTAGTCAAGGCTTGTGAGCCAAAAGCAAAAGTCAAGACGAATATAAAAGTCTTGTGAGCTAGAATGATGTGGGATGACCCTTGTTGGTCCTTGTTGTGATCCTCTTAGAGTTGGCCAATCTAAAGAGGCACTTTAGCATGTGACCATGATGAAGGGTCAAATGACCACATAGTATGAAAATAATCTTCTTTATTATTGTAATAATGCTATGTAAGCAGGATGGGACGATGTATAAAGAGAGAGAGTGATATGATGTGTAAAAGATGTAATATGTGCTTGCTTATGATGAAATTAGTCTAAGTGACTAATGTTGTAATGTAATTAGTCTATAAGACTAAAATGAAATGTAATGATGTTTTAACAGGCTAAAAGCCTAAGTTGTAACTTTATGAAAGTTAAGTTATGTCAATGAGCAAACACAAAGAAGGAATTCGACTTAACCCAAGGAAGCTTCCTATGGATAAGATTAACCCAAGATAAAGATCCCATGAGATCAACTTAACCTAACCTCAGATCAGATCGAAAAGTATAAGAAGGAAAGAGAAGTAATTCGCTCAAATACAAGAGAAAAGCATTCAGCAAACCCTAGCCGCAACACTTAGCATCTAGCAAGGGTTTCAATACTCAGAGTCTCAGACTTTGCAGGTTTCGATCTCCTCATCCAAGTGAGCGTTTGGCTTGATCTTGGGCCCATTGGAAAGCCCTTGACCTCCTCTACAAGAATACATAGAACACTAAAGGAGAAAAATTCATATTGAGAGCAGATCTGAGAAAGAAGGAAGTCGATCCAGTATTCCAGCAGAAAAACCAGAAGGGCAACTTTGGAAGGTTCGATCTGAAGGATTGAGGGCATTCTTGGTTGGGCGTTCAATGCCACATTGTAGCCTAGTTTCTTGAGAAGGGATTGCAAAAGGAACGACTTGATTCGGGCCATCCAGCAGAGAGAGCGAACTCTCCAAATACAGGACTGCAGAAAAGTGCCAAAACTGCAGAAGAAATCAGCTTATCAAGATCTACAGTTTTCAGCTCAGATCCAGTGAAGCGTTGGGTAAAGGAAGCACAGTGAAGTCCTTGGGAAGTCAGATCTACAGGTATTTGCTCAGATCTACAGCAACACATGATAATGTGTTTCCTAACAGTACTTACATGATTATGAAATTCCAAAATTGCATTTGGCATTACTGTCCTATTTTTCAAAGTGCTTGGAAATTAGGTTTATGGGTGTATAAGTGAGTTTTGTTTTCTCATTGAAGCGTAGTCTAGAACTGTCCTTAGGCTGGTCACTGAACACTGCATGAAACTTGTTTATGAATATGTTCCCAAAGAGATTGAATGTTTAAGGAGGTTTCGAAATTTATTAAGCAAAATTTCATAACCCATTTATGCCTAAGTTACCAAGATACGGTAAAGGATACGGATCCACCAGATTTTTGAAAAGCCAGGATCCGGATACAAAGAGAATACGTCAAGTACAAAAATATATAATAATATTTTTTTAATTTTGTAAAACATATTCGAAGTTTAGAGTAGAATCTATTCATGAATCACAACATTAGAATTTAAATCATTAGATAATTTATAAATCTGAGCTCTGAAATGATGCATCTTTTCTCATACAAAAAATATAATAGTCATTACAAAAATGAGTGTCTCATCAATGATCACTCTACTAATATGACAATGTAGAGCAGGTTTAACCACAAATCCTAAAATGGGTCTACATCTTTATCAGCTACATATTGCAACTCTACATCATGAATAGATGGTGGGGGACCAGGAATGTTGGACGTTGCAGCAGAAGTAGGAACTGGTGGTGTAACATCCTCAAGTAGGTTGAGGTGAGTCCAGTGTTTTAAAAACCGGTAAACCGAAACCGAAACCGGCCGGTTTGACCGGTTAGATGACAGACCGGGTCGAACCGGTTGAAAAACCGAACCGGCCGACCGGTTTAAGATGGAACCGGTCGGTTTATGACCAAACCGGCCGGGAAAATCAACCGCCGAATCGGGTTTAAGATGGAACCGTTAATAAATCGTTTGGCGAGTGATTCTCAAACCGGGTCGGTTTATGAATAAACAATCGTTTATCAAGTAAACCTACCGGCTTGGTTCCCGAAAACCCAAAACCCCTAAAACCCCCTAAAACCTAAAACCTAAGTAACAAGGTAGAGTTGTAAGGTGTTTTGGTGTGCAAATGAGGGTAGTAATTAATGGTACTCATACATTCTCCTTTATCTTTCATTTTCATCCTTTTACTTAAATTTTAACAATTTTAACATTACCATTAATTGTTTCCAGATGTTGAGAGTGGTTCCAACCTCATTGACTTCATATGGAGAAAGTAGAATTTTTAGGTCCCATTCAAAAATTCAGCAGACTTAACAGTTTTCGTGGATTTCAAGATTGACAAGATTGCAATGTTTCCACTCTGATTCTATCATGTATGAGGGTATGGAACTGACATTTAATCAAGAGAACCAAGCTCTTTATGTACCTTTATGTTGGTGGTATTGATTGTTGAACTCTTTTGTCACGACCCTAGTAAAATGTAGCCTTCACTCAAGTATAAACTTTTCTATTGAACTTTTCTCTTTGTAGTTTGTTGTCGTGTCCGGTGACTTAGTAGTGTATAACAATTCAACTCTGTCTTATATACAAGCAGAGAAGAGTGGTTGAAGGGAAAGACAGCATGGGATGTGTTTTCCATGATAAGGGTTCTAACAACGTTGTTGAGTTGGCATTAGCCAACTTGATCTTAATGAACTAGTGCTAGATCCGTCACTTTGATGATGGTGATCCTTCTTGAAGGGTCATCCTCCAAAGTCCACATCAACAAATGCAATGTGATTGCATCGATATAAGGGAGGAGGATGGAGGAGAGCAGTGGTAGTGATGCCTAATCTTGATGATTATGACATGAGGACTACTAACAATCACTCATGAGCTATGAGATTCTTCCATCTACGGTTCTAGTATCTACCCCTATGGCTATTTTGTATTTTTCATTTGGCATTCCCACCTATAGTATCGTGACTCTAACTTAGTATGTTATTTGATGTTGTAGAGGCCATATAGAGCCTCATTGATTATGTATTTATGTCTGATCTCTAGATATGTATTGTACCGTGTCGCTTTTGATATATTCATATACATACTTTGGATATAAGGTCTCTAATTGTCTCTAATGGAACATGATTTTAAATCTTAAAAATATATTTTTCAAGTAAAATTTAAATATTTTTATGTATTTTTAAAACCTGCTCATCGAAACCGGTTTGACCGGTTTATTACCTGTTCCTGCTCTCGCTCCTGCTGACTTCGACCTGCTCCTGCATCGGGTTTCGTTTTAAAACATCAAGTGAGTCATGGCATTCACGACATGTTTAAGTCGATATCTCAGCTCCACATCCCACATCCTCGCCTCGGACCTTTCTATACTCTCGACAAGAATGTGTGATAGAAGGCGGCGTTGAATGAACGCACACAGATCCTCTCGTTCTCTGCTCCTAATCTCTTTCACTTCATCGGGATTGAAGCCATACCAATTCCTCTCCGTTGATGAGGAATTGGCAACATGTGATAATAACCTTGTGGCTAGAGTTGAGAGATGAATGTTGTCCCCTCCATGGAAGCCCCACCAAGTAATAGGATCCATATGCCCCCGATCATCAATGGCTAGTAGACCTAAAAAGTTACGAGTGGATTGTACAAATGCTCCAAATTCCTCAAGATAATTTCCATTGCAATTCTGTAATATCCTTGTATATTTTCTCAAATTGTCTTTGTATCCCCATCACTTCATAATCCTTGTTTGGGGTTGTTCTACCAGGTAAAGACAATATTTCGGAATGATAGTATTTAGGTTGCAGTGCATAGGCCAAAAGTTGTAATGGTGTGGTCATTTTGTTCCACTTTTTGGTAAGTATATCCTTCACTTCCTTGTACAATACTTCAAAGGGGTCACTTTCATTGGCCCTAACAATTTCCCTTATCCTCTCCAACATACTATCTATGTTTTCATAGACTTCCCACAAGCAAGGTATATCTATGTCAAAATGTCATGATCATGGTCAAGATTGGTTCTATGAACTGTAGAAGGTATTGGACCTTGTCCCACCATGCATCATCAAGAATGATAGACTTGTTATTTTGTCCTTTGTCAGAAGTGGAAGTCCTCCATGATTCCTAAAGAGGATTGATGACCATCGCCTGCAATGCTTGTCTAACCTCCACAGGCCTCTTTATGACTAAAGTGTGTGAGGCAAAACGGGTTTCAACAATCTACATAAGTTTTGAGAAGTCAAATCTCAAATCTCAAATCATAAATCATATACAATTAAAAAATAAGAATTCATAATGCAAATAACACCGATTAAAAAGGGAGTACCTTCAATAGCTCCAACTTTGCAAAACCCCAATATATGACTTGGGACATTGAATGATTGGTGATAAACATTTGGATTTCCTTTCATGCTACATATATTTCATTGATACAGTCAATCTCACCAATCTTGGCAAGCATAAGGTTCAACGAATGCATACGAGTCCAAAAAGATGTAATCATATCGACTCCTCCACAATTAAGCCTCGCAAAATTTCTTACAAACCACGCGATTGTCCGTCATGGATCTAATTTCTGAACAACATTTTGTGGCCCCACATTTTCTATTACATCAATTAGAATTGTGGAGATAAATGTTGCATCTTTCTCCACTACACCGCCATCACTTCTAAAATCATCACCGGGGCCATATTGCAATAACACAATCAAAGCTAAGCTGTTGGTCTCGAAGTTCCATCCATCAGAAACGATGGCCACCCCTATTTGTGCCCATGTATCACGGATTGATTGTAATTGTCTATCCACAAATTGTCTTTCAAATGTTACCAAGGTGATGCGGACCTTTTCATAACCAGAGCTCTTGTACCCTTTTGACGCTTCATTGACTGCCTTAATCACTTGTTGCCAATAAGGGGAGTTACTACCAAATTGAATGCTACCGTGATTTGTAGACAGATGCAACGAGCCATATGCTCATCAACTACTTTCTACCTTTGTTATTGAATGCTCCTTCAAGAGGTCCCAAACTAGGCCTTTTATAAGTTGTGATAGTTGGTCTAGATGGCAATGAAGGCTTATCAGAGAGCCTGCGCCGTGGAGTTTTCCCCTTCATGTGTCTCCTATCAACATCTTGCAAAGATGCATAGAACTCAAGCTTTGCATGACTCAAACCTGTCCCAGGTTTTCCATTTGGACCTTTTGGACCAGTGCATATACCCATACCTGTGTTAGTCTTCCCAGTGAGATGGCTCTTCACTCTAGTGTATGAGCCATTTTTGGCGTTATTGCATTCCCTACATCTTCATTTGTATGAACCACCCCCTAGACTTTTGCCAACAATTTCCACATAATGCCATAAAGGAGATCTTGGGTCTTTCTTGACATTTGACCCCTCACTTTGCTCATGTTGTAATGGTTCCATGTGTTAGAACATAGAAGATTGTGTGCTCATTTACCATCGACAATACCCTTGTCACCCAACCATAGGTCGACACCACCTCCTCACAGCACCTTAACCTTGACTGTGAATTAATTCCTAAGCAAACCCTAGGCTAGATAGCCAAACAAGGTAGCTTCTTCTCCAAGGATAGGGCACCAACAATAGTTGATCGATAGTCCAAACCCTAGCCAAGAGATACCCAAGCCAATAATCGAATTATTGTTGTACTGCGACCCGCAGCCTCTCCTCCACATGTGCGCACTAAACTCGTTGAAATAATGTAAACTAAGCATTCTTATTATTTTGTTATTGGATTAAAACACCATTGAGGATTAATCAAGTAGATAATTGTATAAGGACCAAATAACATTTTGCGGATTGGTCAACAGAAAAATATAATAGGCAGAATAAGAAATAATAGGCAGAATAAGAAGTAAGCCCCAGCAGTTATAATGAAAGGCCAGATTTAATTAAAGGTGGGTTTACCCACCTGCAGGAGAGGTCGCCCCGTGATGGTGACTCTTCACACGCGTCGGATTGATATAAATAAGAGGTTAGCTACCATTCTTCTAACACACACTTCACTTTGCTCATTCCTCTTATGAGGCAAGTTGCATTTACAAGTTGGTGGAGAGGAGAAGAAGGTGGTGATCTCTCGAGGAGGATTCTCTTCAGATTGGCTGAGTTATCTCTTGAACATCAGAGCA
Source organism: Picea sitchensis (assembly GCA_010110895.2). Classification (NCBI taxonomy): domain Eukaryota; kingdom Viridiplantae; phylum Streptophyta; class Pinopsida; order Pinales; family Pinaceae; genus Picea; species Picea sitchensis. The sequence goes on from SNQJ01S0071042.1 coordinate 75,971, forward strand.
AGCTTTTATTTATGATAAGGAAGTTTTTGGCCGGTTTTCTTCCCCAGAGGGTTTCCTGTGATAAATGTTGTGTCTCTTTGCGGATAGATAGATTTGATTAGAATGATTGACCAGATATTCTGAGATTGTCTCTGACTATATCATTTATCTAGAAAAGTGAAACCCTAGTTTCACAAAGTACCAGAAAACCGTGAAAACTTATACCGTAAGGCCCGGTGAGTACCGTATACCAGAAAACCGTACACCAAAATTCGTGAACTTGTGCCAGCATTTTGAAGGCAAAATTTGAATTAAATCGAGGACACTGTGCCACCGCCAAGCCGCATCTATTCCCTGGATAAAATTCTCAAAATTTGAAGTTTGAAAATTAGGGTTTCCTCATAAAACCCTAAGTTGCGCTGCACAGCCTTTAACTGGGCCAGCTTGTGCATTCGCTATAAATAAGTAGCTGTACTGTGAGAACCACAAATTGCAATCACCTTGTGTTTTTGCACGATTTCATCGTTGTTACCGTAATCACTCTTGAAGTTTTTGGTAATGATTACCGCTGCTACCAGATGGAGCCACTACCTGCAAATGCTATCCGAGGTATGTACTCACATATGGTTAATGGTTAAACCCTAAAAAGTATTTGCATGAGAAGGGATCTTTTTCCATAGATCCAGAAGGATATCAAGATCCAACATATTCAAAGGAATGATGCAACCCAGGTGTGATTATTCTAATATGCATCTATTTGTTATGAAATCATCTTCATCAGTGTTGCATCATTAGAAGGATTGAAAGTTGATCATAGAACTTATCCTCTAACCTAACCTTTTGTCAAGTTAGTGTATTGTCTTAGTACAGAAGATAGGTTGAAGAAAGCACTCATCACTTGAGTGGAGGAGACCTAGAAGAAAAGCAAGCACTCACACTTGAGGACAAGACTCCGGGTTTGATTAATCAAGATTCAAAGGTACACATGACAAGCTAATGACTTTAGTTGAGATAGAAATTGTCGTAAAGTATTATACTTGATAACATGTGAGAATAATTTGTTTGATATGACTAACACCTCCTCTAGGAGAAACCTCGTGTGTTAGTTTCAGTTTGCCATTGAAGAATGCATGGTCACAACACTAAGAGAGTGTTGACCCCATTTCGTATTGTATTCCTTACCTTTAATTTTTGCTAAATTATAAGTAATAAGCTCTAAAGGAGCTACTGTGATGATTGTTCATGCTATTGCTTTATACTATCAAGAAGGATATTATTCTTGCTTGTTGTTTTGTTGACCTTGCTCCAGGTCACATGAGGAAGCTATAGCGAA
>SNQJ01S0071043.1:0-11348 GCA_010110895.2 Picea sitchensis
TTAGTAGATATATGGGTTTTGGTGTTGCAACACCTGAGAAACTGAAGGGTATGAACCCTCGTCTTCATACATCGGGAAATCCTGGTATGCAAAGTCCCAGTAGGTGAAATCTCGAAGCGACTTGGTGTGAATAGGATTTCAGGTTTCGGGGTTTGAAGAGTCGAAGAACTTGACTCCCTTACATTTCAAATTCTCGGTTTTCGAAGTCCCGAAATGCGAAAGGCGCCTCTTGGCTTAGCCCGAGGTCACAACCGATGGACACATGGAAGTGAAGCCTACGCTTGGTGCGTGAGCTGTACACGACAGATTTTCAATGAAAGAACCAGTGAATTGGTTTGGTGAAGGTCCCGATTGGAAGACCTAGCCTACGCTAGAACCTCATAGGAATTCGGGAACTCTGTCCCTCAATAAAGAAGGAGAAAGAAAAAGGCGAAAAATCTATTCTGCCATAGTGGGTGTGTGACAGGTGTTTTCTCTCTTCCATGAGAACCTGTGAAGAACTTGATACAAAATATCATATACATCTTGAAAATTTCATGGAATTCTTAGGTAGGTACATGTATGCTTCTTCCTTCTATTTGTTTATCAAATTCATTGAATACTCTAGATTTGTATTTGGAAAACCACTTAAGCCTCTTTTCTTGTTTGTCCTACTTCCTTACAATTTGCTATTTTTTTCGAGGATGGAAAAAGTATTCAGTTTGGGGGGTGGGATACCATCACCTTTACCTTCTAGGATCACACCATCATTTTCCATGCCCATGCCATCCCTATCCTCGTTCAATCTAAAACCTTCACCACTCCATCTGAACCATGACATCATCCTACTCCACTTCCAGAATTCAAATCCATTCCAACATCTCCCTAAATGTCCCAAAATGAGAAGGACTAGAAGTTGTTCAAGGAAGGACATCAGTGTTGCAACATCAATCATTGATGCTACTACACAAGAACCAATATCAATAGGCCCTACGTTGCTCCACAAGAACCAATAATAGAAGGTCTTGTTGCTGTCACACATGAACCAACAACAAGAGAAAAAAAATACATTGTTGTTGTTCCACAGGATCCAACAATAGAAAAAGAAGTAGTCGATATGGACAAGCTGAGAAATGAACATTCTACCCCACAAGAACCATCAAGAAAAAATCAATTTGAGACTCATTGGAGGATAAATTACATATATCATGAGGATTTCAAATCATTTCTTACATGTTATGTACATTTTACAAAGGCACTTGTTGGGTTGTGAATTTCATAGTTCATAGAAATGTTGTGCACTACATATAATGCCAATGGAGTATTCAAGAATCAATTATGTTACCTTCATCTTCATTGGCAGCCACAACTACAAAGATTAGAATACCCATGTTTCAGACCTCCTTCTGGCATGTTGTGCCCAGAAATAGGCCATTTATTAGTTGTTTCAAATCCATCAAGTTGCTACATATTGCCTCTTGTAGGGTGGTCCATGGTAGCTTATACCAAAAAAAATACTTTAATGGGCATATGAAGATCAACAAGCAGACCTAATTGACAATAAAGGCAACATTGTAGTCTTGTGTCCACTTACCCTATTTCATTGTGCAAATTTGAAGTAGACTTCATGGATTGATTCATGCTTCGAAGAGGAGCCACTACCTTGAGTATAGGTACAGGGTTGCATTAGGACATGAAACATATTTGGTTTGTGGGGAGATGATGAATCACAAAATTACCATCATTTGAGATCTTTTTTCCCTTCCTTTTAACCCCTTATCATTGACCTATAACCATGTCTTGTCCATTTTAATTCTCATAATTTGGGATTTAGGCTCAAGGTGTTTTCCATTACATTTCTTAAATATTTCATTGGATTTTTAATTAACATTAGGGGAAGTAGTGTATTTTTTATTTACTTTTGAAGTGACAACTCATGTGCAGACAAATTGTTATAGGGTTTTTCTTTAAAGGTTCACATACTACAAATTATTCAAATCATGGTCGTTTCACATCCCTTGCCACAAATTTAAGTCATTGTGATGGCTACTAGAGTTGCGGGGTTTTCATGTGTTCAAATCAGTTTGCTACAAAATCGGGCCTGCTACAGAACCAAGTCTATAACAACTTAGAATCAGGCCTGCTATAGAACCAAGTCTATAACAACTTAGAATCATGCCTGCTACAGAATCATACCTGTAGCAACTTAGAACTGCTTAAATATATAACATTGTTGTCCACTAAATTGTTAATAACAAGCATGGAGATGGGTGCATCTATTCATTATTGGTCACTTTGTGAATAAGCAGGTTTTATAATTGGTTTAAGGCACATTTAAGTAGCAGTATACATTCAGCTTGTAAATAGATTTGGAATGTTGGGTTGAATTTGTTTAAACAGAGTTATGTTTATTTAATTTCCTTTGCAAACCAATAAACCAAGCAGTGGAACCAAATCAGAAGAAGAGATTTTCATTTGTGTCTATGAATTCACATTGTGAAGTTTGGTCTCAATGTGGTTGTGATTATGGAGATATTCAATTATTTTAATTCCATGGGAAGTGTTCACTTATATCCACCCATGTATGGATTCATAAACATACAAGATTCCACGAGGGTTATTGCATGGGATAAAGGCCGTAGTGGAACATTATTTAATGACCAAAACAGGGCATCTCCAACCAACAACAAAATTATTGCAAGATGCCATCGCACAACAACTTGCAACCATGTCTTTAAAAAAGTAACAAACTCCAATGTTGAATCGACCCTCTCCTGCGATGACAGATCAGACATCCATGCACACCAATGAATGGGATCAAGAAGGAGTGCATTATTTTTTTATTTTCTCTAGTATCTTGTTTAAAGGGGTTGTGATCATATAGCACTCCAATTACTGTTGTAATCAAAACCGAACCCCATGAATCAAGGAGCTTTGTCCTCTCTCTATTTAAGTGCATAGATGCTCTAATTATATATAAAAAGAGAAGGCATCATCATCATGGGGGAATGAATCTCTTGTTATTAGTTTGGGGGAAAGCACTCCTATTACATTTTTAATACATATTTGAGCTCATTTCTTGTGCATGGTAGCTCCACAATGTGCATGGTTTAATGTTGTAGTTGGGTGCATAGGCTGCGCCTTTGGAGGGGGACCCACTCCAAGGTGAGATTTTGTGTGTGCCCTCTATACATATGTGTGAGTGAGTATTGTAGTTTAAAATTTGTTTTAATCCATTTCTTTTATGTTAATTTCTCTTCTGGTTATTATTTCATGTAGAATGTTTTTATTGCAGAAATACGGTATTTGATTGCATAATTAGTTTATTCTTAAAAAAAACCTAGGATACAGAGTTGGATGTTTAGTTATAGGCATGGTTCGTAGTAACCTTAACACACAAAATGCCATCAACCTAGCTGTGATCGAGAATATCTAGTTTTTTGTGTGGTTTATTTAATTTCTTGTAGGTTGTACGTGTGCTACCGAATTTGTGTGTTCCAGAATCACTCCATTCTCATCCCATTCTTAGTATACATATTTAAATGTTAATTTATGGGTGTGGTTCCTAGTGACTCTAACATGTGAGGTGCCATCATTGGGTTGGGACTGAAAACATTTCCAATTCTTCTTTTTATTATCATAGATTGGATCATGTAGTAGTTTGGGAAAAGTTCTTTTGTGTATACTATATCAAGAGCCTCACAAGAGAAACTAGACTCCAGGTTGATAAATTAAATGATCGTGTAAACTCAGTCCATCCTGATAATAGGAAAACACATAAAACACCATGAATCCCTATGATGTCATCACCTTGTTATTAATGACAAGTAAGATAGGCCATTAATAACCCATCATGGTCCAATTATAGGTCACAACAATGGTGCTTATTGACACCCCATGCCATGGCCATTAAACCCCACAACAAGTGGGCCCATGGTGGCAGGTTTATAGCAAGCTAGTCACTATTTTTTAATTAAAAAAAAATATTTTTATTTATTTTTAAATACAAATTATATATATATATAATTTCATATATGTTGTTGAAATTTTAACTTATTTAAAAAAAAAATTAACTAAATGTTTTATATATTTCGAGCTCATTTTAAAAATTTCCATATCATCCCAAGTGGTAGTGAAAAAAAAGAGAGTAATGAAAATAACTTTTCATGTTTCAAACTAACCCACTATCATTTAAAAATTTATTTTGTTCATCCTATCCTATAAAAGTTAATTTATTATATTTTAAAAGTGATTTTTATGGGCATACATATTAAGTCTTCCAAATGAGGATTGGATATATTTTTTATCGGTTTTCCAATTAATATATCCAGAATTAGATTGGATTTGTTTTGGTTTTAATTAAAGTGAAATTTAGAACACTCAAACTAGTTGGGGTCGACTCTGGAAAAACAAATATGTCGCAAATTTGTCGGCACAGAGCCTCATCAACATGGACAATGCACCACTTGAATCCTCTATATGGAATGTAGCATGGTAGAATCGTGCTTTGGTTCAACAACATTGCTTTTGGTAGATCCGAAATGGACATTCAACCCTCTTTTGGGAGGATGCAAGGAAGCAATTTCCAAAATGGAGTGACCAAGCTGAGTTGGAGGAACTTAAAAGAAAAATGATAGAGCAAAACAAAAATCATCTACACCATTATTGGAGTCCTGTAGAAGATTCCCAACCCTAGCGGGTTTGGCTCCTGAAAGAACAATGGAATATGGACCTGAACATTATTGACTAGAGAACCTTCTAGGTCGACTTGAGCTCTCAAAAGATCAAAGTGAGTGATCACCCTGACAAGCTTCGTTGGCGTAATCAATCAAGTGGTAAATTCACAGTCAGGGAGGATTACCATATGGTAGCAGACTCTCAAAACTACCCTGGACAAAAAATCTGGAGAAGAATCTGGCAACAACACTGGCCCAAAGACGCAACCTTCCTATGGATTCTCGCTCATCAGAAGACTCTCACATGGGAGAACCTTATCAAAAGAGGATTCTCTAGTCCCTCCTTCTATCATCTATGCAGGAACCAAGACGAAACCCTAGAACACTTGTTCAACAACAACCCCTTTGTCTCCACTCTCTGCGACCAAGCCGCTCTGATCTTTCGAAGGTCTGATAGAAATCGGGTGAGCATCATCAAAACGATAGAAGGATGACATCAACATATAAGCTCTAATATAATAGTCAACAGAGTGTGGCAATTACTTCCTGAATTTCTTCTTTAGGAAACCTGGAAAGAGAGGAATAGGTGTATCTTTAAAATGGAACACACAGAAACTCAAGAGGTCTGGAACAAAATCAGGAAAGCCATAGGAGAAACAGTTCTTCTTCACAAGTGGACTGCACATGATTGATTGGGGATCTCCGGGATCACAACATCCTCATGGCCCTCAACCTTTCCCTGAGCATGAACCCATAGATGCTTAGGAAAACTCACTCGACCCGACCAACTCTCCCTAATCATTGGTCCCCCACACCCACGATATTCTACAAGCTCAATTTCGATGGTGCTTCCAAGGGAAACCTTGCACCAACAGGGTTTGGAGGCATCTTCAGAGATGTGAACGGTCTGTTGGTTTGTTTCTACGTAGGTAACATGGGATTCAACACAAACAACACGATAGAGCTTAACGTGTTGGAACAAGGCCTCAAATCGCCAGGCGGGAAGGCTTGTCTAAACTTGTGGTAGAGGGGGACTCTCAGATAGTTATCCAAATGTTGAGAAAATTGTAATAGGGCGCACCAATAAACAAAATTGCAAAATGTTGGACTTGAAATAAGTATGGAGGAAACCAAATCCCTTCTCTCCTGACATACCAGCCCTCATTCCTCGGCATGTGCGTTAGTCGGCCAATAAACTAGCTGACGTTTTGGAAAACGAGGGCATTACTGGGAACCGAGGAATCTTAGACCGCAAATGGGACCAGTATCAGATAGACCAGCTGGAAAAACAGTTCTGCACCATAGCTTCGGCGGAAGATCCCTCCCTAGATGGGGTGAATGGGAGGCGACACATGGATAGCAACGTCCCTTCGAGAAATGGGGTGGGGAGGGGTCTGCTGATTTCATGGGTTGTATGGAATTTAAAGAAGGAATGTGTAGAACATTATTACTTCAATCGGAGGGTACTATCAATCCTGTCAACCTGCAATAGGACTCTACAATGGCAATTATCAACATTTACTTAGATTACCTAAGTATGATGGGAATTCTCCACAGGAAGGGACATCACTATGGTAGACGACACTCTCATTATCTAGGCATTATGGTTTCAGGTGCGGGTGGCGTATGGATGTTGTGTAATAGTTTATATACGACGTGCGTCCAGAAATCTGAGAGCGAGACGTTCAGTTTTCATGCAATCATTCATAGTTTATGGGTTAGTTTCTACCTTCCGCTTCCTCTTGGGTCCATTATACAGGCAGACATAATACTTTCAATGCGAGGATATGCAAGGGGTTATCGACGATGGTTCAGAGGCTAGCCCGACCCCTTGTCATCAAACAACATAATCCTGGACCCTGCTAGTCCACGAGTGCTTCACGCTGCACAAGAAGCTGCAAATGAGTTTCGCGACCAAATCCCTCCATGAATTCAGGGTGCACTCGCTTTGGTGAAACTGGAATTTGACAGAAGCCTTCCATGAATCCAGGGTGCACTCGCTTTGGTGGAAACTGAAATTCGACAGGAGCATGCCACAATTCCTGACTGGGAGATTGATGTTGAGATCGACAATTGGGTCCCTGATATGGGGAACTAAAGGACAAAGTATCTGAAAACTGTAGAGATATACTAGCATATTAAAACCTTTATGGGAAAAATGTTGTTGATAGTGAAGGGAAAAATGTTGTTGATAGTGAAGAGATGAAGTGGGAAATACTGGAACAACTTGTAGAGATTCCACAACAACTTCAAGACATTCGTGAACGTATGGAGGCTCAGGACAGCAAAGACGAGGCTCAACTGAACAACTCTCCAAACCCTCAACAACAAGAACTTCATGAGAGCGCATGTGGCCTCTCTCTTCACTAGATTTTTAGAATGGGAAACTTTTGAACTCATTGGAAAGTTGATACTCTTCTCAGTGGGATTACTGTATAAGGCTAGTTAGAATGTCATATGTTATGTTTTTTTTTTTTTTTCCTCTCTTCAGAATCATGTTATTTTAATTTCATTTATGAATTTAGCACAAAATATTTGGACAAAAGAATTGTTTCATTGTTGTTGGTGAGGTTTCCCTGTGATAGACTAACAACATGGGAACTCGCTATGTAATTCTTCATTTTGATAAAAAGAATTTCTAGTTTGGTTTGTGGACAATTTTTTTTACTTAAGTGAAATTTAGATATAGTTAACTATTAACAAATAGAAAGATAATACATAATTATTTTCATTTTTACAATATTAATTTAATAGTAATTATTGATCCATTTTTTTATATGTTTGCAAGGCCTGTTTTAAACTCCAAATTCACTCTAATCCAACCATTGATTCAAAGTGGGTTCTGATTGACAATTTGTTTTAACTTAGAGGAGAAGACATGTGTTCAAGCAATGGTGAAGGGATATGTAATCTTTGTGACACTGAGAAAGTGGAAGATGGAAAACACGTTCTCTTAAAATGTCATTTTTATGCATATATTAGGTCTCAATTTCAAAATGCTTGTAATGCTACCGATCTTCATAACTTGTTTACTTGTGAAAACCAAAGAGATTGGGAAAGTCTCTTTCCAATATTTTGGAGAATAAAAACATAATGGTAAAACAACTCGATTAATTTCTTATCAATTTTCTTAAGGTCTAATTAACCAAAATTAATCTTTGTGGACAGTAATCATCATCATAAAAAACAAAATACTTGATCATAACTTAAAAATCTTTCACTCTTGAATAAAAAAACACTTTCAATCATATTTTTAGAAAGTTAAAAAGCCATATGAACTTTGAACTTCAAATTAGGCCCAATTGTTTTTAGGTTGGAATTGTCCACAAGTCCAAAAGTCAAATTAGGTCCACTTGTTTTAAGATTGGATTTGTCCACAAGTCCAAAAGTTGGAAAACTCTCTTAACTCCAAATTCTAAACTAAGCCTTACTCATTTGGAAGTTGGTGTTGTTCATTATATTCATCCTCCTATTTCCATACAACATATTTGAGTTTTATAACAAGACCCGATGCTCTACAAAATAAGGACAGAATGGATTCTATCACCTCCTAGTCGAAAACCAGTACTTTGGTCATGATCAGGACATCATTCACGAACAATAAGAGTATGATCTTAAGGAGTCTTGAGGTCTTAGCCCCCAATATTTTACCATCTACTTGTGCCCGCTTGAGCATTAAACTGAGACCCTCCATAACCAAAATAAAAATTAAAGTTGATAATGGGCAACCTTGTCTTAGCCCACGACCACTTTTGAAAAATGAGGTAGGTCCGCCATTAACTAGAATCACAAAGGATGTTGTATTTACACAACTCATGATCCAGATTGTTAGCATTAGTACAATATCAATCTTTAATAGAACATCTTGAGGAAATCCCAATTTACAGAATCGTAAGCCTTCTAGAGATCCAATTTTAATACTAAGGCTTTAAATTTTTTGGATTTAATGTTGTGTAAACCTTCTTGTGCTACTCCTACATCGTCAAATATCTTCCTTCCCTTTAAGAAACCTAACTTCTCCAATGATAAGGACTTAGAGAGATACGACTTTAATCTGATCGCTATGATCTTTGCAATGATTTTGTATGCAAGATTGCAAAGGGAAATAGGCCTGAAGTCCCCAAAGCTAGAAGTATTATCCACCTTAGGGATAATAGCTAAAAAGGTCGAGTTTAAAGAACTTACCATCGATCCAGATCTCCTTAACTCCTCCACTGCTTCCAGAACATCATTCCCAATCAAATCGAAGAACGAGAGAAAGAATTCCACTGTCCAACCATCCGATCCATGGCTCTTGTCCTTGGAAAAACTATTCATGACAAGTTTAATTTCTTCTATATAACTGGGTTTCTCAAGCTCCTGAAAATCTCTCTCAAAGAAAAAGCTAGGATAAAATTACACTGCATTCACTTGACCAACAATGGGGTTCTGCCCAAAATCAACATAGAAAGCTTTGAAATGTCTCATAGCTTCAGTCTTGATGTCTTCATGTCCAAAATGTCTAATGCCAATGTCATCCTTCCCCTCAAATATTCATTACATTATTCTGGTCTTGATGATTATGAACTGGATGTTTACAAGGTTATCTTTCCCTTTAATTTTGTTGACCTGGATGCATGTTTTTGTTATAACCTTGGATTTTACCTCAATCATGCAAATTATCGTGTAGAGGATTGGAGATGGCTTCTAAAAAAATTTGAAAGAAGGATTGGGATTTGGTGTCATCGTTGGTTGTCTTTGGGTGGGAGGTACATTCTCATCAAAGTGGTTTTAGAGATTTTACCGGTGTTCTAACTGGTGGTTGCAAATATTCCTATTTCTGTTCTTTCCAAGAGTAGACAATTGATGCTCAAATTTTTGGGGTCGGGCTGTGGGGTTTCTAAACGAATTCATCTTTGTAAATGGGAGGATCTCGCAAATCCAAAAGCTTATGGTGGTTGGGGTTTTAAGCACTTGATTTGGCTCAGTAGAGCGCTGACATCCAACACTCTATGGAAATTTTTGATGAAGGATGGATTATGTCATAGGGTGATAATTGACAAGTATATTTCTTAATCCTCGGTGGTGTCTTGGATTAGAATACCCTCTGTGAGTTCTCACAAAGTCTCCAACACCTGGAGATATCTACTCAAATCCTTTCATGTGGTGGCTCATTGGATTGCTTGGAAGCCAGGATCTGGCATGACCATCTGACTTGGAGAAGACTCAATTCTTGGGATGGGTAAGAGGTATTTTTTATCTAGAGGTCTCATAGACTCTCTCAAGATGAGGGGCTTCCACTTCCTTTATCAAATGGAAGACTTGGGTAGGCAAGGTGTTGTCATGGAACATTGGAAATCAACATTGGAGATGGGCTTGGTCGGCTCAGAGGCAACAATATGGGATTGTTTCTATAGAGCCCTAGATCATGCAAGTATTTTTTTTGTCAAATTCTCTGGATGAGTTAGTTTGGATAGGGAGTAATTCCCCGGGTGTCATCACAACAAGAAGTGCTTATGATGCCATAACATCGAAGATCTGGAATCATAGTGACAAATGGTGGCACAACTCTTTATGGAAGTGGGATTTGGCTCTAAATCTCAAACTCTTCACTTGGCTTCTGATGGAGAACATGATCCTCACATGGGAGAACTTGCAAAGAAGAAGGTGTCACAGTCTGGGCATTTGTGTTCTCTGTCATCAAGATTTTGAATCGACCCTTCACTTGATGATACACTACAGATTTGCTCAACGGTTATGGACATAGATGCTAACAACACACAAGTTAAACTTTGGTTGGAATGGTTGGAATTTGCAAAAGATTTTTAAAGATTGGTGTCTTAGGCACCCACTTTGGCACATGATGCCCTCCATTATCTGCTGGCAAATCTGGTTGGAAAGAAACTCTACATTATTTGAGGAAAGTCATGCATATACAACCTCGGTGATCCACAGGATGATGGGTTGGTTAGGGAGAACAAAGGAGATAAAGCGACCTCCTATTAAATCCAAAAATCTTCCTTTGATAATAAATGGAAGACCAACAGGCTGGTTTGATGGGGATGCACAAAGAGGAGGACAGATTTGCGGAGCACGAGGAGTTCTCAGGGTAAACAACCATACAAAGTACAATTCAATGTTGAACTGTGGATCTGGCAAAAACACCAGAGCATAACTTTTGGGAGTGTGGGAACTGTTATCTTTGGATATTCGCTTGCATATTTATGATCTTCATGTGGTTGGGGACTCAAATATTATAATAGACTGACTTAATCGAAAATGTGACCTCCAGGTCATGGGTTCGACATTTTGGAAAGATCAGATCAAGGCTCTCATTCTGGTATTCTCAGCTTTAGATTTCTCACATACTTACAAAGATTTTAACCAGGAGGTAGACAAGCTATCCAAACAAGATCTGGAACATCCAGAAGGCAGATTAACATATTTTCAAATGGAGGATGGGTTTGTGGGTCCAAATTTGTTCCTAAATCTTTATTGATGCATTTTTTCATTTACTACTTTGCAGTTTTAGTTTTTTGTTGGTACTCGGATCTCAGGAGTGTTGTATGGTTTGGACCTTTGCACTTTGTTGGTAGTATTTGAAGTTTGCATATGGGTCTGCTCGTGCCATTTTTTCCTGGGCAGAGTTGCAGTGTATTGTTGATAATCTATCCCTCTAGTCTGATCCTTGTTTTTGGGATGACTGTTATCGCT